>JAOTQG010147970.1:5068-18909 GCA_025631175.1 Iris virginica
CAGATTTGAGAGCTGGAATTACATCTAGTGATTTAATTTCAAAATTTGGGGATTTGGTTAATTTCAATTTTTTTCTGTTCTCATCTTGTTCACTTGTCTTGTGGATTTTCCAAAATGGCAAAGAACTTGGGTGTCCTTATATTCTCGTATTTTTATGAACTCCCTCTCTCTCCCTTCCACAATTCTGTAGTGAACAAGATGGTTTCTTAGTTTTTTTTTATACCCTGGTTGTGGGGGGTGGGGAGGTTGCTGCTGGTGGCAGTGTCAAAAGCTCTTGCTAGGTAATATAGCCCTTTATTATTTTCTATGATTACTGAAATTCAAGTTAATTTGAACACTTGTATAGGTGGAGGCATCGTCTCCCAACACCACCAACCTACAAAAAAGCATGTGTTCCACAAATCTGACTGGTGTTGTCCTTCCGTGGTTAAATGTTTTGGATGCTCGTAGTAGCTGATATGTGCTATTAATGTCCTTGACTCATTGTTTCCTTTTATATACACAGACTACACAGTGATGCTGATCTAGTGTGCGTTCTTATTTACTTTCTTCTGTTGGAACTTGACAATTAGCAACTGCAATTTTACGAGTTAAACAAGAAAATTCTTTTCTACTAAGTCGCTTGTTATTATTTCAACTACTGAGAAATTGAGGGATTGTCTTACCATCTTCACTTTAAAATTCTAAATACAGGTGGGAGCAAAAGACCACCAACGCTTTCAAGCATCTTATGCTACTATTTTGAAGGCTCGAATGACTTCTCTGAAGAAGAGGGAAAAGAAGGACAAGAGAAAGGCTGCAGAGGCGGATAAGAAGCCAGTAGTTTTGAAGAAGCGCTCTACTTCTACAAAGGCTTGATGCATGGTCTAATTTTGCATTCATCTTTTGTGTGACAGACTGTTAGGATCCCTAAATTTTGATTTTATACTTTTTCTGTTTGAGAAAACAAAACTTTTTTGTCCCTTATTAGGAAGGGATAGTTGGGGGGAGGGGGGGGGGTGAGAGGGAAGAAGAGTTGGATTTTTTGGAGTTCTGATTTAGTACTGCAGTGAATAGCAATGTCTATAGGTTTTACTGGAATATGTTGGATGCTCTTACATTTTTGCTTGAAGATTGGATGTTCCTTTTTTTTTTCTTTCAAAAACATTGCGAAAGCAGAAGTGATTTCATTTTCAGATTATAGTATCTTGTCCAATCGTAATTTCATTAATTTTCTGTATTCTTAGCCAAAAGGCCGCAAGATTCTGCACAAATTTATGGTGTTTTGGGATTGTATGTCTCCTCCAATTCTGACATGTTGCTGGAATTTTTGTTAAGAATTTCCAAACAAAAATGTCTTTACAAATTTTGTGATTTGTTGCATTTTAGAAAGTGTGTTGCTGATTATCGTCCCTATATTTTTTTATTACAACTATTTGGGACGGAATATCCAGACAACGAGGGACTATGTTTACACATTTTCTTAACATGTATACACTGATTTGTTTTTCAAAATTTTATTTTTGCCTTTCTAGGGACATGCTTTTAAATTTAAATTCTTGTAAATGCTCATCTTCACTCATTCCTCTCCCTCCCCCTTTCTCCCAACACCAACCAGTGCACTCCAATCGCTTTTAAACATCAAAATGGAAATCTAACAAAATCCCCTAGTCACCAAATGTAGCACTCACTCTGTACAAAAAAGTAAAATAAAAAATAGTCTTAGGCTCAAATCACAAGTCAGATATATCACAACATTTTAATATCTTAACACCAAACATATTTCATATATTTTCAATATCTTACTCAAATATCACCCAACATCACAAATAAATTTCAAACACTTTCCATCTATTACCCCTATCAATACACTCACAAATCAATTCAAACCTTTCACATCACATTCTCTCTCCTCTCTCCTCACATTCAAATCTTTCACATCATATTCTCCCTCCTCAAATCACATTCAAATCTTTCACATCATGAGGGTAATTTAGTCTTTTAGTTCATAAACTCATATCACTCATATCATCTCATATTCAAATAGTGAACAGTGCAATATCATCATATATCGCATTCCTGATTTGACCCTTACTGTTACTGGATAATATTTTAAGAACTCTAATCATTAAGAATATGATATATTTTATTTACACAATAATAAAATGGTTCTAGCATAAAATGTTGCACCAGATGCATTTTCCTTCACTATAAAAAAAAATTAAATTTATTAATTAAATGATAAGACCCCCAATAAAATAACACCCTTGATCATACTATACATATCAGACCTATCCACTACAATACCACCCCTAGAATAATGGCAAATAATCTTCTTCCGTCGGCGGCTTCAAAATCTCTACAATTAATTTTTTTTCTTTAAGTTTATGTAGTGATTTTGGACGGTCTAGGTGAGTTTTACATAAGTAAAATATGTGAATGATATAAATCTTGAGATCAACACCATAACTATCATCCCTTAAGATGTGTTTTGGGCCTTTTGGCCTTATTATAACCATTAACAAAGCATAACTATACAAGTCACACCAACTCTTTATTACAGATGTTCCTTTTTCTCACAACTTTGTTAACGTAGTTAATTTTAACGGTTTAAACGAGTATCCAATATACATTTAAGTGAGTTCGGATCTTCTGTCCTCTTTGGTGTTCCATTCCCTGTCTCATTTTTCTAAAACTCCATCCTAGCTGTTTAAAAGATGACCCTAAATTTTAAAATTGTAGTTAATGAGATATGTGTCAATATTTAAGAGATGCGAGACAGGAGATGAGACACAAAGTGGGACAGGAAATCCAAATTCCATTTAGGTAATAAGCCTGTCAGTTGGGTTAAATGAATTAAAATGAATTGAGTTACAATCAGTAACCGATTTTAATGGATTCAACATATTATAACACATTTAATTAACGGGTCAACTCAATTGTTTAATAAATAAATTAAGTTAAATTAAAATTAACACGTTAAATAATCTTTTGCACTAAAAATAAAAATAAAAATAAAATTTAATTTCAAATTCTTATTCAAAATTAAAAATTTCCTTCATATAAGATCAAATAAAAAATATATTTCCAAGATTATTTTTTATGTCGGATCCCAAAAATGATGATAAATATAAAAAATCATAACTAGAAATCAAAATTTATGCTTGCATATCTGTCAGACAAAGGATACACCGTACTCCATCCAACATTATTCTTGCACCAAATTCTTGTAAATTTGGCGCGCAAGTACTCCATCCGACATATCCTTTTTAATGAGAAAAAAATAATTTCATTGATTAATTAAAATGGAAATTACAAAGTTTGAATGAAGTGAATAAGAGGGTTAACTCTCAAACTAAGACACATATCTGATGATTAATACCAATTAAATTTGTCTAATCCCAACTACATACGACGCACAATTACATTAATAACTAATCACTAGGCACAAAGTAATTGCCCCAAAAACCTACTGAATGAAATAGACATAATTTCGAGCCTTGTGTATAGATCTATAAAGTCTGCCATTCAACTTCTACAGGGTGATCAACTCTTTTACTCCTGTGCAATGGATTGCCAAATCCCTGCTGCGTGTCAGGAGAAGGGATGAAAAAGACGCTGAGATCTCTTTCTCAGTGATTGTATACAACCACTCAAGTTCAACGAGCAGAAGCCAAAGGAAATCACTCGATTTCTTTGATGATTCTTTTTCTTCGTACGGATTCCCTTGGCATGCTTCCCGGTGCACTATGAGCTCTCCTCCTATCTTCTTTCCTCTTCTCAGCTGCAATCATAATACGTCTAAGAGCAGATGCCTTATATATTGGTCTTGGCAAGTGCCTGTGCCTGCATAATCATGAAAAAGAGAAAATTTTAAAACCTATTTCAGCAACTGATATTATTATTTAACATTAGTGTCATGACTCTTGAGGTTATTATTTCCCAGACCATTTTCCATCTTCAATAGAAAATTTTCACCAGGATACTTGGGTACAGCTACGGTTGCACTTTGTTGCACAGCATTAATAAAACTCCAACTCAACAAAAAGCTGACAGGATCCAGTTTGACCCTCGAAACAAATTACAAAATGCATTCTGCCTATGTCAATCCATTTACCCTAGTGTCACCACCATCTAGACGCAACATAAACCCAGGTTACCATGTCCCAGGTGTCGGACCAACCCAAGCACAAAGCAGATGATTGCTTCTAGGCAAAATGAGGTCCGTCGAACTAGAGGGAACTGGGAAAAGAGATGTCCCTCGCAAGGCAGAGCAAGTTCATCCAAACTAACTAGACGCACAGAAATTGAAAATCTGTGTTCCCCTCTCAAATCATAAGTAGCCTACTTAAAACAATACAAGTTCAAACATTTCCCAAGTGTCCCATATCTGTAACAAAGGGTATTTCTTATAATGCACATTTTAAACCAGGAAATGAGGGGAAGGATGTGGATTTTAGCTCTAATTTTCTGAACCAGAATACAGGTTTATACTGTGAGTGAGCCATAAAGAAATCTACTCGGCAGTATGTCAGCTGAATTTGACAGTACCTCACAATACGCTGGACCTCGGGAAGATGCTTGTAGCGATTCTTAACGGCCTCCATGTATTCGTGCTTTTTACGTTCTCTTGGCAGAAGCTGTTAAGAAAGACATCATCGTAAGTAACAGAACACAGTAGATACTTCATTCCGAAAAATGTAGGCAGCCGACGCAAGCTATTGCACACAAAACTGATGATTAGTTAGTAATCCACCTGGTGAGAAATGGAGCTCCCACCAATTAAATGATATAAAGGAAGAAAAATCTAAAAACAAAAGGCAAGATTATCTACAATAACGCAAGAAAAATTTGCACTATGCAGAAATGGTTACCGTGAAACTATTGTTTATGCTGTATATGTATGTATTGACATATACATTCCAATCAACCTCAATGCAATAATTCCAATCTCCGGAAAGGTTTTCATCAACACACTAAGGCTAAGAGTGTCTAGGGCTTGTTATTTCTCATGCTGTAGCCAGCCCCTCTGTGGTGAATTAATTGCTAAATAAATTCAGAGAGCACAGGACGATACATGAAGCTAACTTTGTTTACTGGCCCTCAATGTGTTTCTAGGGCAATAATATAGATGAATATGAGGAATAAATACATACAACTCCCAGTTGTTCAGATGCTTTAGCCTTCCAAAGTCGAAGATTCGTGTCGTCACTCCCCGAGATAACATAGCTTGCATCACAGCTGAACTTGACACAAAATACCCTAACAGATTGGAGCAAAATACAAAAAATCAAATAATTAAACAATAGATTTAGATGCCATGTCTTAATCAATCAAAAACACCACTGCATGAAGTACAAAGTAGAATCATCAGGTTTGAGAGACTCCAAACCAATGTACAGGGGTTTAACATCAAACAAACCTTTGCATTCTCTTGGTATGATATATTTCCCTGCTATGTCCACCATTATACTGGAAAATTCTAACCTACAAAGCACAAAGTACATTACAATGCAACCAGCCTCTTTGATCAACATAAAACACACCTTCTGTATGCAGCTATGATTCACATCTAAGAGATACTAACGGTTCTATCATAAGACCCAGTCACGAATTCACGACCAGTTGGTGAGTAATCAATATCCATACTGCAAAAAAGAGTAATAACCATCAGTAAATATACTTTTTCCATCTTACACTACAGCAGCACAGTTTTTAAGAAGACATGGATTTGCCCTCTTACACAGCAGACACGTGATCTTTGTGCACACACTTGGCTTCATTCAATTTTCTTGCATCATAGCTGTAGCAGTTGCAATCTTCATTGGCCTGCGTACAAGAGGAAGTATAGGCAACAATATAAATGCATCACAGAAATGCCACATGCAGGAAACAGAAAGAATGGTTGTAAAAAATGGTTTACAAGAAGCTACTGTTGGCTGCTGCCAAAATGATTACTGTCATAAGGCCTCCAGATCATTACTAAATGGTGGCCCCAAAAAAGTTGTCAAAACAAGAGAGGAAGCAGGAAGGACGATATACTTCCAATCACAACCCGAAACTATGGCTTTTGCAATTTTATTTCTCTACACCCCACCCCACCCAAAAAAAAAAAACAAAAAAAAAAAAAAACAACCGTAGAAATAGCTTAAGAGTTGATAATTACAGCAGTGAAGTTCATGGGCTCCATAGGATTCCAGGATATCGAATTTGATCTTGTCTGCAATGCACGAAAACTCAATTTAGCCAGGGTAAATAAATCTGAAGCTAACATACCCAAACCTAACAAGAGCAAGCATATTTAGACAGAAGACTACGCACCACAGGTGAACAACAGTACTGAACTTTCAGTGTCCTTGAGGAATCTTACTTATGGTCATAAGTTTCTTAACAGAACTCTACTCTTCACAAGATAATGAATGACAAGATAATATATAAAAACAAAGTCTACTAAAATAACTGTCGAATGCAAATAAGAAACACCTTTTAAGCGCCCGGGGGGGGGGGGGGGGGAGGCCACAGGCATTAGTATCAAATTAAGTAACAACCCTTCAAAAGTCCCATATGCATTTCTGGGCATAATATCTAGGTTATCTACTCTTCTCATACATGTACAACATATATCATAATTCAGCACATTAGAAAGCTCATTAGTCATTAGTACTCCTACAGTATTCTACGTTCATAGGCGACGCTCCGACTAATTGAAGGCAATCCAACATAAAGCTCATCTGGTTGTATATTTTCTCCTTCTCAATTTCTATGGCTTAGACAGTACTCCAAGGAATGTTAGCTTTTGGAATCTGCTGGTTGAGCAGGTATCCAAGACATTCTACGGGTGAAAGAGTGCTTACTTTTGTTTGGATGTAGGATTACTCTGAGTGACACTCGCCTTTCCAGTATCCCTCTTAATATCTTTCCCTTTTTAAACTTACGATTGTTTCGGGATCAATAGCTGGGTCCAGTAAATATTGCAGATAGGCTGAAGGCAATTATGCATCATTTATTGTAGTGCCGTGGTAGACGGTGCGTCACCTTGAGGAGGGGAGGGGGGGGGGGCTTGGCTTGGAATCTGATCTCTAAGGAGCATCTTCTTTCTGTGCAAGTGGCTCTGGTAGTATCCTAAGAAACACGTCACCTCTACGCTTCATTTTTGCTGCAGAACATGTCCACAGCTCCATATGTGCGACATGGATGTGGGTATGGCTGTTTTATAATACACTTGGTGTAAAAATAATACAATCTTGGTGGATCGGATGTCCAGATCAGTACCCATACCCTGTCAAGAGTAGCCAAGTCCAGATAACATACAGAAACACACTCTCTATCGCACAAAGGAATCAACAGGAGCAAATTTAGTATTTCGGGAAATATATGAGATGCTAACATCAGATCATCTCCGACTTGTGACATTTTTGTCACTCGTGTTTCCTTTCTTTTGGTCCCATATTAATTTGCTTGTCGATCATGGGGATCATGTGCAGTGGCGGAGCCTGGAAGTTTATGAGGGGGGTGCGAAATTATACGCTGCCCCCGGGAAAAAAATTTCGGCTCGAACAATCAAATAAAACGGATCGGGTTCATAAAAATCATAAAAGGTAAAGAAAAAAGATGATTAGGGCATAATATAACTACAATTTATAAATTGATAAAAATCATAAATTAGGATACAAAGTAGCCACAATTCACAAAATCAATGTTCAGGGCACAAGAATTTACTATAAATTGAAGACAGAACTTAAAAATCACAAAGCAAAAACGAAAAAACGCAAAAACGATATCTTCTTCGGCCTAGGTCGCCGAAAAATTCAGAAACAAAGAAGGGGCGATTGACCAAAAATTATACCACCATAAGAAGGAATTTTTGCCGTGGGGGGGCCCTCCCGACCCCCCTGCCTCCGCCTCTGATCATGTGCGTGTTTGGGAAGATTATTGGATTACGACATATCTTTTATCAAATACTTCTCCCTGTCCATATAACAACAACAATAACAAAGTCACAGATCCAATCACTTGGGTTCGGCTACATGAATCCTTCTCCGTCATTCCATATTATCCAATGCCAAGTCATGATACAAACTACAAAGAGCAGTCTTTCATGTCTTTCCGTATTTTTACTTCGATTTATCCCTACCCCTAAATTGACTAAGACTAATATCATCACACCTCCTAACTCCTACGTTCTGCATGACCAAACCATCTTAGGCGGTTCTCTCTTATTTTCTCTACTATAGGAGCTACTTATACCGTGTCTTGTATTTGTTCATTATGGATCCATCTTTTCTAGTCTTACCGCACATCCATCTAAACATTCGCATTTTCACTACATTAATCTTGTTAGCATGTTACTCGGTTCCGTACAAT
The DNA here is from genome assembly GCA_025631175.1 of Iris virginica. Classification (NCBI taxonomy): domain Eukaryota; kingdom Viridiplantae; phylum Streptophyta; class Magnoliopsida; order Asparagales; family Iridaceae; genus Iris; species Iris virginica. The sequence continues at coordinate 13,412 of JAOTQG010147970.1, forward strand.
ATTGCATGCCTAACAACTGTCATATAAAAATTTCCCTTTAGTTTTAGTGGTATACGGTAATCACGTACACTTCAGGAGCATTGTTACATTTCATCCAACCCAATTTTATTCTATGATTAACATCCTCTCCATCTTGATTATTATTGATCCTAGGTACTGAAATACTTGTTTTTGATGTATTTTTGCTCCACTTACTACTAAAGTTGTAAACCATTTACTCTATTCAACTCCTACTTATTTTAAACCATTTGACCTCTCAAGCTTTTCTCCAGTTTTCAAACTTATCATTAACCCCATTTCTTGTTCATCGATAAGGACAATGTCATCAACAATTAGCATGCACCAGGGGTATCATCTTGAAGATGTTTAGTTAGTCCGCAAAAAGGTACGAGCTTAACGTTGATCCTCGTCATAGTCCTCCTATAGTGATCGAGAACTTGCATGCCTCTCCACCCATGGTTCTAAGTAAGGTCCATGCCCCATCATATCCTTAATAACCTCAATACATCTCACTTTAACCCCTTTCTCTTTTAGGACTGACCAATTTACGTCTCAAGGGACTATCGAATACCTTCACCAAGTCCTCGCAAACCGTACAGCGCATTTTCTCCGTGCGTTTAAATCAGATATCTATTGCAGTCCACCAATCTCCTTAATAGATTGATCTACCTGACATAAACTATTTTCTCCTAAAGCTTTATTGTGTGACTAGTTTAACACCTCTATACTTCGTGCAACTTTAAACATCACTTTTATGTTTGTTATGTTGGTAGTATAATCCTCATTCTCCACCCATCCGGCATTTTTATGTCATCATAATTTTATTAAATAACTTAACTAGCAAAGACACCCCTACATCACCTAGGCATTTCCATACCTCAATAGGTATTCGATAAGGACCCAAAGTTTTCCCGATTTTCATCTTTGTTAAGGCAAACGTTACCTTATATTCATTAATTCCATGAAAGAAAGTAATATCTCTATTTCTCCTAACGGTGCTATTATCGTTGTCGCTACATTTCCTACATGTTGCTCATTTAGTGGTTTTCAAAGAAATTTGAGATGGAATAGAGGATGTTCTTTACTAGGATTTTCATCTTCGACGAAACCTCAAGGATCGTGAGTCAATTAAACTAGTGCTTCGTTTAGCTATCCTTTCAGCTCGTAGAAATTTGGATATGCAAACCTTAAACCACAAGTGGCCATGCAAATGCCTTTAGTTGATGGCTGCCTTTCCTTTCGGATGAAACTTGAAAGATATCAAATGAAGGAAAGCGACGCCGAGTAAGAATCTTCAGAAGATATCAGATGTGGACGTACCATTAGGATCAAGTAACCACAAAATACCTATCAGGACCTTCATGAGTGATAATAGGATATTCAGCTAGAACACCAACTCCTCTAATTTTGGATAATCAATATTTCTGAAGAGGTCCAAGTTCCATTTTCACATCCAGGAAACATGAGTCTCCCCTTCAAAAGAAAATTAAATCGAAGCATCCTAAGGAAAAAGGAAGGAGAAAGAGCAGATAAAGGACATCTCCTGAACCACGACCTTTTTCATTGGTGTGGTTACCAACTTACCACATCACTCTCACCAAAAAAATGGAGAAAACTCAGAGCTCTTATTATGACAAAAGGAGGATTGAGACTCCTAATTTTAGTGATTCAACGTAGCTGGCATTGGTATAAGCCATGGGACTAGACTACCTTCAAAAAGGAATATGAAGAATATGGACACTATAATATCATAGCATCCTACACCGTAAATCTCTAAAGTTGCTTCTCACAAAGTAACCATTTAATAGAGTAGACGGACACATGAATATCCTCTTATAAGTTCTGATCAGATGATTCCTTCAAGGCTATTATCATAGCATCCTACTCCGTAAATCTTTGAAGTTTGTTATTACAAAGTAACCTAATAGAGTAGACAGACACATGAATATCTTATTACAAGTTCTGATCTTATCATTCCTTCAAGGCTAGGAACATCACTATCAAGAAATAATTGTGTATGACACAAATAACGGTCACCTGCTGATCTTTTTGTTCTTTACATTAGATTTGATGACAAAAATTAATTTGAAAGGGAACTTGCTGCACCACATTTCCAAGCTGATAATGAACTATTCACTAGTAATCCACACAAAAGTTTTTCGGCATAAATACTACAAGCCAGCATCACCATATCAGGAAGTGGGCATATTAGAAGCGTTGCAAGAATTAAGTAGTAGTTAATGAAAAGTATCATGGCCAGACAAACTTGTATAGCTTTAGTCAAGAGAAGGAAGAAAACTGAATCTTGAATAATCCATGATCTGATGTCATATATCAATCCTGGATAGGATTGGAATCTAGAAACTTCAAAGAAACGACTGCATATTACCACAAAAAGTCCAACAACAGAAATCTTTAAGAGCTATTTCCATACTAACCCTCATAATAAGCTTTCTCGCAGGCGACGACATTCGCAAATCGTATATTGTTATGCTTCGGTCACTACAAAAGCAAACAAACTGATTTTTAAATTAAATAAAATATAGAATAATGGGGGTTCAAGAGTACATGCTCTGTACACACAAAAAGAGAGATGAGCATAAATAAAGAATCATGTGCACACTCACACCCCGACCCCCATCCACACACACATATAATAAAGTCAATACCAAATGAACCATTACAATATAAATCATACAGCTATGAGAGGGAGGCACATCGGATGAAATCAGTGAGCATACCTAGCTGTAGTTGCCAAAACATTTGGCTCCCCAGGATTAAACCGCACAGAAATAACTGTATCATTACCCCATTCAAAACTGTTGACTGGCTGCGACCTAAGGACATCGACAATTAGAAATGGAAAACCTCAGAGCATAATCGAACAAAAGAAATGAAAAGATTGGAACCTATTGTGGTCCCATATATCTACTTGAGCTCCAGCTGTAGCAAAGAGGTCACCATCCCATTGATGATCTACGCCTCTGCAAAAGTAACACGATTATTATGAATGAGATGGGAACAAAATAGATAACTCATTCTTGTACCAAAAACTTTAAGTGTCCACTTATTTCTTGTGATATCATAAAAGTGATTACTTTCTTTGCAGAAAAAAATGCATTGAAGTTGTAACTTAAAGGCATTACTATTATTTCTTTTTGGCACTTACATGCGTTGTTACTTCAGATTCAACCCAGCCTTCTTGTTGAATACTTTAAATTAAATAATTGATAAATATCAAAAGACACACAAAATATGCATCCAACATCAAAAGTGAAAGCTGGGGTAAATTATAAAGAATACTGGGCTTTGAAATCTGTTTAGTTTCAAGAATGAGCTTCTTTTCTTTTCTGGGACAGAGAATAATATATCAGACATAAAAGTATACATTAAAACAATTTAGCATATCTACAACTCAGCTACCTAAGCAAAACTCACCTGAATGCATTCTTCCAAACATAAACTGCTAGCGGCTGAAAGTATACATGCAACTTGTTCAGAAAGAAGACAAAAAATTGAAATTATTATTCATTGCCTAACATGAATAAAAGGTAGGACTAACCTCGGAAGAATTACCAGACGAGTCATCAGATTCCAGACCATTAGCGAGAGGAACCCTCCAAAGCCTAACGCTGAAACAGGAAAAAAAAAACAATAAATGCGAGAAACAGTATTTCATCTCGCCATAAATGTCATATTAAAGACATTTCGCCTTACGTGCAATCGCTTCCACAGGACACAAGTACGCGCCCATCTGTAGATGCCGTCAAGCCACTCACAGCCCCTGTGTGACCAGAAAACTGGCGAACTGTCCGTCTACATAGCAAAACCAGATTGCCAAACATAATATTTCTTGTTCTTTTGATATTTCACTTCTCAAGGCTAATATTAGTTACATAGCTATATATACAAATATAGAATTGAACTACCTGCTCAAGTTAGAATAATTGAAATAGTAATAGAGCATGCTGACCTAACACTCAAACTTTCACTTTTTGTGCAGCAGGCTTCGGTATTGCTGGAATAAAATGATTCACTATTTCATAGGAACTAGTTGGTAGAAAATAACTTCGAAAAATGCCTACTAGGGATCACCACAAGTAGGACCCAGAAAGGGGACCTGGAGGCTTTCAGAGAGAAGTGGGTCAATCTGATCAAAGTCAAGGGTAACTCAGACGAGGCTTTTGAAGTTAACATCTACGTTTTTGCTATTTTCAGAGAACTAAATGTCATTTGAAAAAGAAAGGCCACCCCACAAAAGCAAATGATTACTAAAGAACCATAATGAACTAAGAGTCCATCATCACCCCATACCGGAGACGCTTGATTGATAAAATGTTTTACCAATTACATCTTTTCTTTCGTGAGATAAACAATATACAAGAAAAGGTGAATCAGAAGCTCAGGTAATAAAAGAGGGAAACAAGAAAATTTAGTAGAAGAAATCTAATTTAGCACTGCTCTCCAATCTGGTAGCAAAATCTGAGACTTGCACGCCGTAGTAAACTCGCAATTTGAAGCGAATTAGTAAAAACAGTTCAATAAGGGTGTGCCTAATCTAAAAATTATCGGGCATTCCTCTCCACCACATAAACACACTCCATTAATTTCTTGCCAAAACCTAAGGAAACTGTGAGAAAGAGAGCATCATTAGGTGATACACAAATACTGCTAGAAGAAAGGGGGGACACCAACGATATTGCACACATGCAGAGGACTAACGCTAGGTAGATTGAATATGAATATGGAAGATTGAAGATAGGAACAGGTTTTGCTACATTGCTAACATGACAAGGACTAACCTTGCACAAGTAGCTTGAAGACGGATATGGATAGTTGAAGACGGGAACACAGATTACCTTCACTTGACAACCTGACGGTCCTGACCTAGTAGCATCGAAATGCAGTTGGCTTCATTAAAAGTACAAATACTTCCATAAAACAACCTACCTGGACATGAATTGGTGGTTGAGAATTCATATCATGACCGATGAGATCACATTATAGTGATCGATCAAAGTCAAGGATAGGCCTTTCGATGATGTCACAACTTAAATTAATGCCAGCTAAACCACATTTGGTTAGATTGATCTTAAGGCCAGAAACAATCTAAAAGATTTGAAGAATGGTAAGGACATTAACAAACTTACCACGCCCCTAAGACAAGATAGCATGGTGTCATCAGCATATTGAAGATGAGAGACCTTCATGCCATCATTTCCAACCCAACAGCTCTCTAAGACACCCCTTGCTTCACTCCTCATTAGCAACCTAATAAGAACATCCACAACTAGTGTAAAAGAAAAGGAGACATAGGATCTCCATGACAAAGACCTCTAGAAGCACGAAACCCCTCCTTAGGCTCCCCATTAACTATGACAGAGACCAAGGAAGAAGAAAGACACCCTTGGATCCATCTCAGCCATCTAGTACCGAAACCTTTCCTATCCATAACTAGATCAAGGAATCGCCAATTAACCCGATCGTACGCCTTCTCA
>JAOTQG010148081.1:0-18890 GCA_025631175.1 Iris virginica
ATTTAAAATTCGGAAAACAGTAAAATGCCGTTTTCGGCCCTTAAACGACCTCCGATGGCCAAAATCCATCGTCCATCAACACTCCTCCGAAGGAGTCTGAGTCCGATTCCTCGGCCCGTTTCCCAAGTCCCGTGCGAATTCCACGTCATTTCGAGATTGCGACTTTTTCGGCTCGTTTGGGCTCGGATACATCATACACACTAGAAAAAGTAGCTACTTTGTTGATGATTATCAAATTTATTTTTATTCTTGGCACTCATGTTATGATTTAAGAGTAATATTATCATTAAACTTCGTTCATGGTTATGATCAAAATTTGAACGCCTGTTTTATATTTTTCACCACTCCGTTCTAAACTTTACTTGATTTAACTGGCAGGGGGAAGTAGCAAGTTGCCAACCACGATACAGGGTTGGGATATTATCAATTTCCCAAGAGAGAGCACCGAATTATATTTGCTTTCTATCAATTAACAGTTGATATAGATACACAATACGATCCCCAAAAATTGGCTGATACACCAGCTCATCTTTCTGAGTGTTGCTCAATCAAGCCGACAAAGTCAAAGTCAAAGTCCAAGTCCAAGTCCAAAGAAAGTAAGAAGGTCCAAATGGCTCCTCATGTTGGTGCATAGTACAGTATCTTACATTTGCTTTCTACCTTCTAATTCATCACTGTTCACTTGTATAATATTCCAGCAGCCATTTACCCTGCGTATCCACCTGGGGCATAGTTCCCTTCCGGACACATGCCCCTCGATTAGCATTTGCAACGACAGCCTCGTATCCACAATATCACCCAGCCGCACATTAGCCTCAAAAACCTGTAACCCATTACAATCAAGAAATGCTTCATGATTTCCACTGCATTTACATTTGTTGGATTGAGAATTGCTACCAAGCTAGACATAAAATAACAAAGCAAAATGAGAAAATATACCGAGTCAAAAGGTCAGCCCTGCTTTGTGATCAACTCTATATCAGCTCCAACTTCAGCAATTTTGGAATCTTTTGATGCTTTTGCGGATTTGGCAATATTTCCAACATCAAAATCCAATGCAATTCTCTTCACAAGACCCTCGAGCATCTGATTAGATTGTACATCCAACAAAAAATGGAACAAAATCTTAGTGCAGCATTTGCACTCAGCAACTGTTAGAGAAAAGGATGGACAAAGGCAGAGACAACATAAATCCGATCATCCTGCCCACCCTGCTAGAATATGACATACAGTGCTAGAGAATGACATCATGGTGCAGCCAATCTATCCAGTAAACACGAAATTTCACAATTACCAAATAAATCAAAAGTTCAAAACCATTCAAAAGTGGATATAACCAATTAAATTAAGTCTAATGAACCCTTCTTCCTGGTAGGATTCACATTGATACAGTAGTGATTAGACGAAAATAAACAATTCCACCGTAATTCCCAGTTTTAGAAACCTTATCCAGCACCACTAACAAATACCAATGAATAGGGTCCATGTATGAATATAAATCTAATCTATAGCTTTATATTATAAGAGGAAAGCTCCCCATCCTCTTCCGGCTTCCTCGTCGCCCGTCATACTTAGCTTTTTCCTATCTTTTTCTTTTTACTTTTGTGCACTTTTACTTGAGTCGTTTCCTATAGTCTTATATTAAAATCTTTACTCTCTGGAGTTCCTTGGCCTTACTTTCCTTCTTTTTTATTACTTTTCTTTTTGCTTTTTATTTTTTTATCAATTCCAAAATTTTCATTTATTTGAGCATGAATCTACTTCTAACAATTTCCAAATTTTGTTTCATTTCTAGGGTTATCTTTATCATTTGAAGGTTATAATATTTATAAAAATCTCTCGTGCAGTGAACGGGGGTTTTTCTCCTAGTATCAATAAAACTAAGAGCAAGTACATGTCTACTGAAAAGAAAAAGCCCAGAGTGTATGCCTGTACAGTATCTTAAGATTCAAGTCACCTCCAGCTAGTTTCATTTGTTCTAATCAATTTACACACGAGTCTTAAACTGTCTAGGGTGTGTACGATTTCTTTCATGCTCGGCCGGACAAGTTGAAGTCACTCTCATGAGGGTTCCAACCAAGCTAAATTGTTCTCTTTGCAGATAATATTAACTACGGAACTTCGAAGGCTATGCAGAAATTCGGGCCGAGACTGAAAAAGCGAAAGCAAATGACTCGGTCCCTGAGGACATGCGGAACTTCAAGATAACTGAACTTGAGATCTAATCTTAAATGTAGAGCTTAAATTTTTGTCCATCAACATTAATGTGTTTCCAGGTGCTGGAGTCGAGATGCACTAGTGGAAATAGCATTAGAACATTCCAACAGTTACACAGATCAAAGGAAGACAAACTGAACATACCAGAGAGCCAATGGCAACTAGAGCCCGGAATTTAGTATCGACTTCCAGCTTTTCCTCTTCGGCAATCTGAAGGAGGCAAAAAAGTACCATGAACAATACAAGGGATGCAGACTGCAAAACATGCCATGACAACCCCCCCCCCCCAACCACCACTACCACATACATGCACTAACTTCTTTTTGGTGGTTGGTTGGAGTCGGCAGTATTGGATCTTTCATTAATAAAATTTTAAAAAATAGGCCAGTCTAGAAATCAATTTGTACCTCAAGAGCTGCTGAAAGAACTTGAGATTGACCTTCTTCATCTTTCTTTTCAATTAAAAGAACAGCAAAGCTGCAAGCACAAAAACAATTTAAAAATATAAAGCAATGATCAAATTCCACGCTCAAAACAACGAATGATGACACAACCGGGATGTTCAAATAGTGTACATCAAGGAGGCAAATAGCAAGTTATAAGAGAATCAAAAACAGAAATAATCTCAAGAAGATGATAAGTGAATGATGTTGCAGTCAATAGCATCTGTGAATGAAAATGCAAAGAGAAGAGACAAAGGTTGTAATCAAGCAGGGAAAAAGGAAACGAACAAGTTACTTAAAGCAAAAACAAAATTAAAAAAGAACCAAACTTTGTATTGCATGAAGACTGACACAATAAGCAATCACAGTTCAGAAATACACTTACTTGAGAATCAATGTAGAGTAAGACACTTGTACATTCTTATTTGTAGATGAGTAGCAGCTTGAGAATGCATCAAGAATCTATAATATCACCAGGGAAAAGAAGTTTAGATACTTTAATGCATAAAAGAAACTGTAACTCAATACATGCAGGCAAAGAAAGCTATCGGATCTCGATACATATGTCGTAATATCCTTTTGCATGCCGCAGGGTACTTTTTTCTGCTTTTTTGCATAAAAGTAAACCAAAAATTTGTACATAAACGAAAGTAAGCTAAAGTCTAAGAATTCGCTTCATTGAAGCTGGTCCGATCGGTTAGAAATCACATTTCTGGATAGGCGTTGAGCAAGATTTTAGAAACCGTGGCTCCAACTCTATTTATCTGAGATAAATACTGGGATACATAGTTAGTTAACCAGTCCCAGTCTTCAAATAGCTCACTATGGGGGGTGCAGAAGGTGGTAGGGGCATTGGTGAGTCCAAAAGGCCAAATCAGTTCATAACTTCCGTCTGTGTGTTCCCGGGAGGAATTCGATGGCCTGATCATTGTTGGGTGGAAGACGGTGATGACTTGCTTGCCTTGGAACTCCATCTGATAACATCTTTTCTGGATGTGCATTTTTTGCGCATTGAGAAGAGTGAATTGGGTTCCTTCTATTCAACCTAGTTCCAACTCTTTTTACATCCTTTTTAGTCATTTTTATTATAAAAGAAAGAATTGCTAACAAGTTTAAGCCTCTTCGGTGGAAGTTTGTGGCGGCTCGAAATCAAGGATTCGATAATTAGAAATAAATGGAAAAAAGGTGAAAATAGAGGTAAAAAGTTGATAGCCAAATTACCTTTCTTTCATAATGAAAGCAGATGAGAGTCCTTAAAAAACCTTTTTTTTTTCATATTTATATATTTTCTTGTTGGAGTTGTTTGGCAATAATAGGATCATCTATTACTATAATAAACATTGAGATCTATAAATCAACAAAAAGTGACTTTTCAATACTGTCGTACACATTGGCTTGCGGGATCTAATGATCCACTTGGAAACCCACACCAGAGCCCAAAAGTCGAGCCATTAAACAACCTTTTAAGTCCAATAATTACTTGTATTACTTGGTCCATCCCAAAATGAGAATCCAATTTCATCATTGGAAAGTCAACATAATATATTTTCAACTTACTATTTACCATACTCAGTCCGTCCCAAAAAAATGTTCCCATTCTTCTCTTTTGTTTGTCCTAAAATCAACTTCACACTTCCAAATAGGCGAACATTGTGTCATTTTAAAATGGTACAAGCATGTAAAGTCACTTCCTTAAAAATTGTGAAATGTACAATGGGAATATTTTCTTGGGACAGAAGTATATTTATTATGTTTTAGATTTTAAAATTTCAATCTTATAAACACGCAACATGATGTAAAGTTTATAAACATATCTTCAAAATCTAATCAAGTTGACCAAAAATTGGACATTCATTTTGGGCGAAGGGAATACTATTTATTTAGTTGTTTTATTGATAATTTGTTACCCCTTGTTTCGTTATTGGTAGTTGTTAGCCCTGGTGCTAGTATTATTAGGCTACTGATATCCCAGCCTAGTCTCAGCACATGACCCCCCCTAGTCTTAGTAATTATAGGAGATTACTCATAAATAAGCTTCTATAGATTTCTCTAGGATGCTTCAATAGTCATCACCGAAACTACACACACATACACTCACAAAAAAACTAAATAAAGTAGTTTACGGATTGTCAGGTTCTAAAGGAGCCTCAAAATTTGACATTAATTAATAGAATACAGAAATACTCTTTAGCTAGGAACAAATTCAACAGCTTCCTTGGGGCACCGCAATCTACAGTCAATTTCTGGTTAAGAATCTAAGTGCAGACATCTCTGGAAATAATCACATACTAACCTCAGCACGATGCTTTTGTAACCACAGATGATAGCTTGAGTTCTTAAAAAGATTGGCCACCGCTCGAATGCATGTCAAAAGATTTGCTGGAAGGGGACTTGATGTGACCTTTTGGACCAACCCCATGAGTATATCTGGTAAAGACATGAAAAATGTGAGGTGCATCAAGGGCTATCAGTTGGACTTAAAGAGTTGGGTTTAGCTTTGTTCAAGCTCGGCTTGAAATAATAGACGTATGTTCATCCAAAGTCAGTCTAAATTAAATTGAGCTTTTCTTGTTCAAAATCGGCCCAAAATCTAAATCGGTTCTCGGGCTTGCCTATAAACCTCTAAGAAAACAAAACAAAATCTTTAAACCTGCATGTGAAAGTGAACCAATTTTATAAACGCCATTTGAAACTAATCTACAAGAATAATATAATAACTAAGGGCCCCTAAATATGAAGAGGATGATACAACTATAACAATCAATACCAAGCTTAAATGCCATAACATTAGCTACTACATAAACTCAATTCAAAAGGGGAAATATAAAAAGTTGGAGTACTAGAGGTATATGGCTGGCCACTATAAAGAGAGAAACTAATGGAAGAAGCCCTAAAGTTAATTCCTACGTGATATAACTATATTCCAGTTAGGCCTAAATCACACTTATCAAAAACCAAGCTCGGCATTGGCCTAAAATTTTTGTTTAAAGGCCTATACCATTTTTAAACATAAGTTCGACCCTAACTTGTATTGGCCGAAGAAGTGGGATTCGGCAATAAAGTCTATGCAAAGTACCAGAGACCATATGCATGCACCAAAAGAAGTATTTGAAGAGAGGGAACGCGTGTTTCATAACTACAATAGTACAAAGACCAGTATACAGAGAAAATAAGGATCCAGTGCACTAGCCTGTTTCTCGTCAATCGTCATAGATTACTATCCCATTACACATGTATGGCATGACCAAGATATTATTTATCTTTGAAATTCGGAACAATCTTCATAGAAGATTTTATCAAGCAGTCGTAAAACGAGCAACTATAAAATTTCTGGTTTACCTAACAATTTTTAAAAATAATTTTCATAGGCATCTTGTTATGATTTATGATAAACATGTATTCATACATACACCAGAAACAGATAGCTTGTTAAGAAGAATATACCGCCATTTCCATCATTAACATGCTTGAGAAGTACACTCGCGCCATCTGGGTGTAGAATGATCATCCTCAATAGATCAATTACTGTAAAAACCAGCATACAATAAATAGTTACGCAGAGTCTCAGAGCAGTGTAGCATATGCATAGTCGACAAAGTACACACATACATGCACAATAGCATATAGTCACACAACCAAGCATAGGTACTTTAAGGGCCTAACAGGCAACATGTTAAAGATGCAATTATATAATCCAAGGTATGTGTGCATCAATTATAACAATTTAAAAAACTAAGCATCTCTATAAGAAGGGGACAAGACTTCTTGAAGAAATGATGGTTGACATTTTACTTGGTAAAACTGCTAAGGCAACCATTTTCGATTATTTGGAGAAGCCTCCCTCTCTCCATTATCCTTTTATTTAATTATAAAGACAAATGACAATGAACCCACCCCTCCCAGTACAAGCATGGATACTATACAGGTGAACACGTAACCTGTTAATAAATATTCTATTGGCCAAAGTATGAGTAGCACTAGAAGGATGATTAAAACATGCTGCGCCTTTATAACGATATGGACAGGAATCATCAAAGCCCAAGAAGTGAACGTGTTAAGCTGCAAAAGCATCAACTTGCAATGATTAGAGAAGGCCCTCACCCTCACCCACTCTCATTTTCTTTTTTGTGGTTAGTTTTGTAAAAGACATCCCTAAGTAACCTGAATGATGACATAGTTCCATCTAAGGGCTTCAATACAATAGCCAATAAACATAACCAATCAATTGAATCTAATAGCTTCCAGCAGTTTAACTTACTTAGCAAAGGACAGACCCACCTCTCAGGGAATTCACCAAGATGGGATCTAGGTTTCATTAGAAGAAGATTTCAAGTAAATGAACTAGACTCAACTAGTATACATAAGCCAATAAAATTTTAAATTATATATGCCTAATCCAGGTCACCAGTTGAATCAAGAAAACTGTGAAAAAGAAGCTATCCAGAAAAAATGATATATTTCCTTGAGAAAGAGGTCAAGAACTATGTTTGCTCACCATCACTACACCAAAGACATCGACTGATGGTCAAGGATGGAGTTCATACTCAGTAAATACACATGGAGTTGCTAGAAAAAATATCAAGCTTGTAAATAAAATACTAGTCAGTAGTCAATAATCATGTTTAAAAAATCTTACCAAAGATAACACGCAAGATAAAAATGTAACTGCAGAATTTCATTTCAATGTCTTCTCTCTTCTCTGTTTTACCTAACTTTCAGAGAAATGTCATTTCCAAGTACTGCATGTTGCCATACAGTAGCACCAAGGCTAAGCAGCAAAGGATGCAAGCGAAATAATCATCGCTATTGAACATATAATAGTTTAATTTTATTTGATAAAATTAGAATTGAATTTTCCAAATAAAAAGGCAATGTGCAGAGTCCCATGATTCAGGAATAAATCAGGGACAGCTAATTTAGTCAACTTGATATGCATCGACGACTTAACTTATGAATTGGACTTCGAAATCATCCTCAAGTATTACAAACACAGAAACTGTACTTTGCAAGGAGTTAACCATGAAACCGTATTTCCAAAGCACTCTAATCTAATATGAAAGAAGTAGTATTAATAATAGAGTAACACTTATAGATTGCAAGTGTTGTAGGAGAAAAGGAAAAACAATTAGACATGTTTTCTTGGGTCTAGATTACATACTGCTAATCTACCACAGACAACTGAGACAAGTGTCATGCTTAAGATGCACAAAACAGAGAGCAGCCATCAACTTACCACCAGCTAAACACAAGGAATCATAGACCAAAGCAGTAAAGTATAGATAAAAAAGGCGTACAACAACTGAATTAAGAAACTGAGAATGATCACCTGGAAACAACATTGAAACTGGCCATGATTTTATTAATTTCACCAACAAAGCAATGTCCACGTCTGAAAATGTACTGATATGGTAATGTGATGTATCCTTTAAAATTTTAGCAATTGCACTCAATCTTGAAGCATCAATTTCGGTCAGCGATAAGTTCATTTTGTCCTTCAGTAACAAAAAAAATGATCATGAAGAGTCAATAAGAATTACCTACAAAAACAATAACCTCAAATAATATCAATAAAGTGAATATCACGAATAGAATACAGGAGATAATATATATTAAACCAAACACAAAAGAAGAAAGCAATAAGCAATGTAAGTAAAATACCTACCGCGTCAGAGAGCAAAGCATAGCTAAACTCCGATATTTTTTTAAGGATCCCATCAAACTGAGCCGCATCGAAAACAAGCATTCCTTTCTGAAAAGAAAATCATTTTCTATCAAAGAATCAACTTGAGCGAAGGAAATCTAAAAATCTTTAAAGGGCATACTACCGTAACGGCGTTATATGTATCAAATAATTTCAATCACAGGCTCTCAAATATCCTTTCATCTTGCACTAGACGACAACTAAACTCGTCCTTTGCTAAAACATATTAAGGGATTCATGTTTCTGAAGATCAGGCAAATTTTGACACAGGCCAGCATGCTACCTAATACAGTCCTCCACCTAGGCTTTGAACTGGCAATGTATTTCATCTACCAGTTAATGAAACAGAAATATCATCTTCCTCTGTTCCAAAATAAGTATCCATTATTTCTTTTTCGGGAGGTTCCAGAATAAGTGCCCTTATTGAATATTTACCCGTTTTGGAACGTAAAGAAAGAATTATGGCCACAAGTACTTCAGGACCTGCAAACAAATTATATGTAACCACTCATCGATAAAATCAAATGCTCTCCTAAAGCTATGAGCTATTTCAAACAAGACATTTAACTTGGAATGGAGGGAGTATAAAATAAGCATAATTGTGAATGGTTTATAACACAAATTTCACAGGTGGAACAAGTATGACCATACTGCATGAGAATCTTAAGCCCTATTAAGTTGAAACTTCAGTAGATCAAACCATAAACAAGGTTTGGACCAAAAAAGAAAAAATTATAAATAATCAAACTGACTTTCCCATTCATTAGGAGATCATGGATATTTGGTGGAAATACACTTCAAACAGCAGGATCACCAAACTTCAGCTCTTATTGGCTAATGCAGGATTATATCTGCAACTCCCATGCTCAGAGGATATCTTGAAGATCAACTTCAGGAGCTTAAACATTCTCTGACCTACCGCCAAACTCTAGACGATGAAACATTCGAGCTGAGCATTCATGATCATTTGTCCCGTGCACTGCAAGAAGACTTTATCGTACAGAACATCAGCTCTTAAACTCCTAAGATCTTTTCTCACAAAATCAATGTTTTCCTGCTCAATACTACCAGACTCTTGAAAAGCTTTAAGATAACATGCTTATAAGTAGGTTCTCCCCCTTCAACAGAGTTAAACTCAGATACAATCCCTTGGCACCTATCCACAGACAGTGTCTTGACATGAATATGGTATTCACTAAGTCCAGTCAAATTTCCTGTGATCTGCTTCATGGATTTCTATGTCGATCACCCACTTAAAACAAAATGAAGTAAAAACTGAATATTGGCATGGGCATGCAGGGATGAAAAACTTAGAGGGACGAGGTTCAATCTCATTCAATGAACGAGAACTACTAGTCTGTGACTCGATGATCATGAGACTTGAACCATAAAAGAAAGAGAACTTTCTTTTAGCTTTCATAAATGTGCATTAAGGCAATTTACATTGTTTAAACAGTCATCAGTGAATATAAAGAGCATCCTTTTGTTCCTATGCGTGAGCAGTAACGAGGGAGAACTTATCCTATTTTTGACTAGTTCCAGAGTAATTGTAGGTTTCATGCTGTTGTCATTATAGATGTATTTCAATTTCAGTAGATGGTTCAGCTTTGTTTTTATGGATCATAGATCAGTTTTCTTGAAATTTTCTAATGAAAACAGCAACCCTAGTCGCCGTCTTTCTATCTGGTTTACTTGTACTCAAAATCTTGTTCTAAAGAGCGTGGAGGTCCAAGTCCTCTAAGGCAGAAAATTGAGAATGCGCATTGAATGAGCATTCAATAAGAGAGAAAGGATCGAATCTGAGTTTTACTGGGTATACATACCGCTTTTGGGGAATCTTCTCAACAACTAAGAGTTCCGTTCGAGGAATATGGCACTAGTTCAAGTGATGAGCCTCTCAATATAGGGAGGCTCATTACTTCAATCGCAATCGAGATAAGAAACGAGTTTCTCTTTTAGGTGTAACTTTAGGTAATAGGAAGAAACTTCAATGAAAATAAGTCGATGACCATCCCCATTGCCAACAAATTTACAATTTGGGCTATCATGATATGTGCTAAACCGCAGTAAGTTCCTCATGTTCCTTTGATTGTTTTAGCTATCAAGATCAGTAAATGTTGGGGCAATAATGTCCAAACCACATATTGGCAATTTCCTAATCCGTCAAATATAGTTAGTTGTCTCTGATTCAAAAACAAGCACACTTAGGTTTAGAATGAATCAGACCACATTTTGTTTCCCACTATATCCAAAGGTATCCCAGGTATAAATAGCATTTTCCAATCAATTGCTGACATGAGTTCTACATGAACAACATCAACTACACTTAAACCAGAGCCTTTGACCCAATTACGTGGCGACAACTACATGAATCCTTAATAGCCACTTGGTTTTGTCCTCTCTTGCTGATATCCTTCTTAATAACTGTCGTCCAAATTTACGTGTTACCAATCAGGATCACAAAATATCATGCACAAGTCTGCATGCTGGCTCCAGCACTCTGAGTAGGTACAGAAGAAGGAAGCTTACCTTAGGAATATGCTTAAATGTCGGTTTTGTCAAATTTGCATCTACAATATGCAACAACACAGGGAAAAGAAGGAAATCAATCGCAGTTCCTAAACATAAGTGTCATCATAAATTTATACGATGAGAACTGAAACTTGAGCAGAAGTGAAGAAAACATACCGGATCTATTGGAAGGTTCTCCAGGTACATAAGCATTGGCTGTTTTATAAAACAGATGAAAGTGATTACACAAAAAAATGATTCAATCAGATGTGAAACAACCTCAACAATCAATTATAGTTCTCAATGCTGTAGCGCCAGATGTGATGAAATACTCACCGCCGGTGAAAGGATCGCGAAATGAAGAATCAAGAACAATATCCTTTTGTCCAGAATTTTGTAAAATAAATTCTACAACTTGCTGGCGATAAACAAGCGGCAGGTTCTCCTTAACAAGCCACTTATCAGCAGCATCATAAGCATTTTCTGTAGATCGCTCAAGCAGGAAATGATCACATTTCAGATCAATAGTTCATATATGATCAATTGACACAAATGGTCCAAAAAATGAGATGGGTGCATAAGACGTCTCTTTGCAATCAGATTTAGGAAAGCACAGACACAAATGTACTACATTAAGCTAGTATATAAGGCTCATGCCATCAACACAAGAAATTGAGAGAATTACAGGTGACAGTGGCAAGCTAACTCTAGTAAAGTTAAACATGAGAGAAATGTTTCTTAACTATATTTACTCAAGCCTTCATCGGCGAAATAATTGCTGACATGTCACATAACATCCAGTTTTCACGGCTACAGCATCCGTGAGTCTATAAGAAACTATATTGGGAGGGAAGAAATCAAATAAGAATCAGTGGGTTGAATAACAGTACGTAATTTAAAGGAACTTAAGCAAATGGAATAAGGAGGTGTTTGCTATGGACTGCAATTATCTTTCAGCCTCAACCTTTAAAGATCTTCTTTGTTTCTGATGCCACCCTTGAGCTAACACCCTAGCTATGTAAGCATACAACATAAATATGAAGGAGCATTAATCCACACCCTTCTTCCTCTTTCCTCTAACAAATGTAATTAGAAAATAATTTCATCCCATATTTATACCTTCCTTCTCCACGTCCCATATTTTCATTCATCCACCAGTCTTAAGTTGCAGTTTACAATCTTACTTGCAATAAACTACAACGTCGCAAGTTTAAGAGTTATATCCAGCTTACAGGTTATCATGATTACTTAAGAGAAGCAACGAGAATTAACCAAACTATACAACTTTAAAATAGGATACAAAGCATTTTTAAGTTTAACTGCATTATGCAGCAACCTCTGAAGCAAAACAAAAAATAAATGAAATAAAATAAAATAAACCAAGAATACCTGATTGATTATATGGCAATTTGCGAATAGGCTCACCATCTCCAATGTCAACATCAAATACTGATGAAAAAAAATCATGATATAATTTTTAAAAAGGGATGAGTATGGCGCACACAAACTCATATCAAACTTGAAAAGGACAAACCATAATCATATTGAATCCCATTATGAATAGGACGTTGCATGCTATCATTGGGTCCGTCAACAACTTCGCCAATCTAAACATATACAAAGTGGTCAAAAGGAGAAGAATCTGGCATTAGTAAAAGTACACGGTTATTAAGAGAATAAATCAATAAATGTCATTTTAATAAGCATTTCCATAACAGTTTTCTGCTTCAAGAACAAGTGAAACTCAACGCACACAAAATTCTATATAGAAAGGCACAGATCATCAACCTAATACAATACTTATTAACACCATAGTTCCAAATCAGACACCACTAAGTAACGAAAGTTCATGCAAATTAGATTTTAGGTGAGACCAAGACAAGCAGTTGAATTAATGATGAGACATGGACGAAACTGATTCAAACATACTATTATCTCTTTACCTTATCCCACTTTTGTTCCATCAGATTCCAAGCATATGCCATACCATTGTCCCCTTCTCTGACAACTTTCGTCTGCCCATCACTAGTTCCTACCCACCATAACAAATGACTCAAAATCAACATTAGCATCCAGTTATTTCATCCTTTTTTGATGTTTTAAAGCATAGGAGCAGAATCATAATACTATAACTTTGAAGATGATACTGCTTCCTATCAGAAATCGATTAGTACTGATACCTAATATACAAAAGCCCCACTTGTGAACATTTCTTTGAAAATCTCTTTAAGAAGTTGGATTACAAATAAAGAAACAGCTTGTGTTCATCATCCAACACATATCCATTAACCTTGCAGATGGCACCCCCATCAGATTGTATATGATTCAATGATTGTTTGGGTGAAATGATCAAACAGGCATTAAAATGTTCTTCCTTTTCCTTTGTAAATAAGATGTTTTACACTGCTTTAGAAAATGGAATCTTAACACACAGACTGTTTCTTAAGAAATACAAAATAGGACAATACCTGGAATCTGCAATGATTCTAGCCCTGGTAATTCATCCAATTTCAAGCCTCCAATCCTCTTCCTAATAAATCCAACAAATCCAGCACATATATGAGTTAACTCTTAAACACTGACAGATAACATCACCAATCCCCCATCCTACCCACCCACTGAACCACCAAAACATGAACGCATCTAAAAAATGGCCTAAGATATGATTTATAAAACCTTTCTGCTAAAGACCCTCACTAGACAAAACCTACACCTGGTGCATGATGGAGCTATGATTCTAGAGGAAAATATAGTAGTCTGCTTATACCTATTGCGCTTGTACTGAGAAATTTGAGAAGCATATGTCTCACGTTCTAGCGGCTCAGCGAACTTATCCTGTTGCACAGTCCATACACGTGCCATTCCATCAGAACATGCAGTAACAATATCACCATTTTCCAAGAATTTAGCATCCCAAACACAGCCAGGGTGTTCTATGCTCTGAACACAAATTCCATCTGCAAGAAAAACTCTCTCAAAAGTGTGGATCTGGAGATGTTGCAAATTGAACTTTAAATTATGCATACCAATGATTCGACAAGGAAAACATTAGTGCATTGCCAGTGTGAACCAAAACCCACACACAACCAGCAATAATAAAGTTTTAAAACAACATTTGATAGAAAAAGAAGCAAAACAAAATCTAACTTTATGGAGAACCCACTAAGAGGTACATCATCTAGCACTGTCATTAAAAGTACAATAATGGCGTATGCTTTCATCTTTAAATGCGAGAGAGAAAAAAAATTGATTTCTTAATTTCAACAACCACCGTCCAAAAATAAGGAAAAAGATGTGAAAAGTGGCCAATCCAATTGAGATGAAAGTACCAAGTAACAACAAACAAAATAATGAATGAACAAGAGAGAGGCACGCAAATCAAATTTAAAGCGAAGAAAGAAAATGAGATAAATATATAATTAATATCAGCAAAACGATACTGAAACACAAAACGAGCATATCATACACCAAGCATAGAAAGCATGGAATGCAACTACTTACGTAATAATGAAAGTATGATGCTATGAATGCCAGTGCAGCCAAACACCTTTAAAGGTTGGTCATTGAGATAGTTAGGATGATTGATTACATAAACAGTAGTTTAAGGAATGTTCTCGCCTCTGCTTTTCTTTTTACATTTAAGTCATCAAGTGGGCCAGAAATCATTTATCTAATTGAGCCTGTAGGCTTGTGTCATAAGAGTTTACATATTTTTAACCTATGGTTTACTCTCAAAGCCTGGACGCTATGTAGTATGTATACCAGCATGCCTGCTAAAGATTGCCACGAGATTCTTGGACAGATGTTTTAAACTCACCTGAACACTAGAACTTGGAGGCTGTGTAATTCAGAAGTTCTTTTCCACCAACATTTAGTTTGTCGTATTTATTCCATGAACTCATCTTTCACAAATTTAAATAAACAAAGAAAGGATCTCCTACAGCAGGGTCAAGGAAAGGTCTAATAGGGACGGTCTTACCCCTGCAAGTAGGGAGACTTTTCCGGTTCTTGTAATATACATTATTGATTTGACTTTGACTCTTGCAGATAACATATCTGTAAGTAACAGAAGTGCATAGACTAAAATGGGGCCAAGGGGTGCAATCCTTGTACAAGGTAAATGCTCAATCACTTGGACTCAGATGAGGGAATATATATTCAGGAACAAGATAGATTTTCATCCACAAGCCTAAATATGCAAATCAATCTTAAAAGATATAATGCACTATCACTATGTTCTGTGAAATGGGTATTGTAGGTACTTCATAACTACAGAGGATTAAGGAAACAAGGAGTTCTACATATCCAAAGGAAATATAAAGCATCATAGACAGGCTCCCTAGCCATCATTTTACAAAGAAAAATTGATGCAGGTGTCTAACTTGCATTGAATTAGACGGACATCCCTATCCTTATCTATCCATGTCATATCCAGCATCAGGTGCACAGAATAAAGGAATACCCATGCAATATAACTACTAAAAGTGTTCCAGGACATGTAAATTACCTTTCCATATCTTTGCAGAACAATCCTCACTGCCACTGACAATGAGGCCAGAAACATGTGCATCCACAGAATACACCAGAGCAGTGTGACCAACCATCTCCATTAAAACTTCACCATCAATGTCCCACAACCTGATTGAACTGTTATGATAAGAACCAGTTAGAAGGTATTACAAGCCGAAGATATGGAAGACAGCCAAACTGGTACTGCTTAAAAATGAAATATCTAGGAACTGTTGGAAGTAGTTGTTTTGTTAAAGTAGATGACAATGCTACCAACATAATTAGATAGAACCTGGAAGAGCATACCCATCATGTGATGCAGAAAGGATTCCCAACCCAGGCATCACAGCCAAACCACGGACTGTATCTGTAGAGTTATCAAAAACACACGTATATTCAGAAACAACAGAAATATATTCATTATTCCAGAAGAATAAATTTACATAAACTGGTGATAGACCATGGTTCAAGCCTTTGGATGGCTTATGGGGACATAGAAACATATGTGCTAACTTTCAACTATATAAGATACACAGTTCTTGAGATATCTGGTCCCCAAGCAGAGGGATGTACAAGCTAGTATCATTGCCAAAATGTGTGCCTCCCACTTTCAGGGTCTCTTACCAGTCTTGAACCGAGAGAGATTAAAATCACAAATATAGGGAGAGGCAGAGAAAAACCTACCCTTGCAAGGGATCGGTAGAAACGCAAAATCGAAGCTCACAAGCTTACTTTTCTAAATACTCCAATCTGATTAGAATGAATGATCAAATAAGAAAACACTCCTAAATATAAAAAAACTACTATTGATGCTAATACTAATCTGATCTAAATCTTCTATGCTAAGCTAAATCTATTAAGGACACTTGCCCTTGGACCAAGAGGCCTTACTAGGTTGCAAGCGACCAACAGAGCTTCGGCTTGGGCTTTGAAAGCCTATCGTATTTGTTCATATACTCAATCTGTCATGCATCACAGGGATTAGATGAAAATTGATGTAGTAAAAATGTTCCATTTCTACCAATTCAGCATTGTTTGAGAATAATGATAAATAAAGTACATGGAATATTCTCATCATTCTTGCATACATATGTCTCTAACTGAACAAGATAAGGAAGATAAACGAACAGAAACTATTTGTATGAAAAAAAAAAGATAAGGTTCAGTTGTTTAAACTTTATGGATATTAAGAATTAGAGCCACCTAAAGAAAAATGAAGGAAGGAAAAAAGATAACTCATAAGGGTTTTGCTAACAAGTTCCCACTATGACATTGGATAGTAATCCCTAAAAGGAAATTATCAATATTGGGAATCTTCCTCAATGCATTGGAAATGCTCCCCAATGCATTGGAGAAGGTACCCAATGTGGATAAATTCCTTTAATGTATTATTATCCAATTCCATGGGGGCACTTGTTAACAAAATCCTACTGACAAAACCACATGCAATAGAATAAACTACTTTTTTATAAAAATGTAAGGATATATATTTCAGAATATACAACTCCCTCCGTTTCAGAGTACGAGTGTACTATTCCTTTTTGGGATGTTTCAGATTAAGTGTCCGTTTTGAAACTTTTCCTTCTTAGGACTAGAAAGGAAGTTGTGTCTACAAGTTTGTGAACCAATACCTCAATTGTTTGTGTCAACAAATTATTTTATTTTAGTAGAGTCAAGTGGCTTGTCTAAAATTGTGTCAACTCAAACATGACACTTATTTTGGAATGGATGAAATACAAACAAAAACATTCCTTCACAGCAGATAAGTACATATGTGCCATAAACATTATCAAATGTTCATGGACTAGCACGTTAAAGATTTAGCATATCCCCGCTACTATGTTCTCCTTTTGGGAACCAATATCAAGTATGCTGTAAGCTCGGTATGGTATCGAATTTGGTACAACTAGTAGTCAAATACAAGATCCCTAAGGAAGTTATTAACAAACAAAGAGCTTGAGATTGCTAAATCAAGGAAAGTAAGTCAACTCCTCCACTACATTTGCTATGTTCATCTTGTTTCCATCAAAAACTTCAGGACGATGAGCATGAGAAAGGAAGGTATTATGGCATTATTCCCTACAGCTTACTTTCAGAGGTGGTTCCCACTAAATGCGTCTGTTACTAGTAGGAAAGTAACTGTGAAACCTTCTACCACTACTTTAATAAGAATAATTCCTCTAGAAGCTCCTCCGAAAGATACTTTATGAAATAAGGATATATTTCACTGGCTTATTAACTTAAGGCAAAAGTGCAACAATAATCACAGAACTATACCCATTTTTCACATTTAGTCATCAAAGTATTTTTTTTTTATAAGAGGCCATCGGACTTTCATTTTTCTGTTAAAAGGTCATTCCGTTATATTTTGCCGTTAATAGGCCGTTAAATCACATATTTTGAGGGGTAAAATGGTCCATCACACTAAAATTATAATTTTAAAGCAGAAGGGTGCATTGTGAAACTTTCAAAATATAAAGGTTATAATTGTAATAATTAATAAAAATAAAAATATGTTTTATTTAATTAATATATAAATAAATCATATTTTTATAATTACCTAAGTTAATATAAAAATAAAGATACCTAATAATATAATTACCTAAGTATAATTTGTAAAAAAAATGGAAAAAAGAACAAAAATAAAAGAAAATTCAAACCTCTCCCCTCTTCATCCCTTTCTTCATCCTTAATGATAAATTATTTTCTAAATTCCAGAAAGATCTCTTTTAAAATAGTAAAACAAAATTAACAATTCTGGGTTTGGTTCCCTCGTCGGAAAAAGAACACGGTGAGTTCTCTCCTTTCCAGAACCCATCTTCAGAAACACTTGATGACCCCATTTCATTATTGAAACTGTCATTACCAACAAAGGAAGATGTCATGACTGAAGATGACGAATCAATCTTCGCCATTAGAATGCCTGTCTCACTCCTCGGTATAGCTTTTTCTTGTATGGAGCCATATAGCTGTTTGGATACGGAGAACTCTCAATCTGATTATTGGTGAAGAAAGGTCTGGAAATTTGAGTGTTGCCGCGGTTTCGCTCGGAGAATTTTTGCAGCAAATCTCTCTGTTTGAGATATACGGAGGAGCTATATCATTTTCCAGAAATATCTCTTTAGAAATAGTAAAACAAAATTAACAAAAGAGTTAATTTTGGATTGAGGGAAGGGAGATCGTTGGGATTAAAGCTTTTTTGGATTTTCAATGGACTGGAGGGGAAGAAATGAAGAACCAGATCTGGGTTCTCATTTATTCCCCTTAGTCATCCCACCGCCGTCCCTCCTCCCTCTTCATCCTCCATTTTCGATCGTAAACCGAGAGGTTCTTGCCAGCGAGTGGCAAGCCTTTTTCCGTTCCTGTAGCAATCAGTACCTCTTTCTCTTCTTTCAATCGATGCCATCATGGAAGAGGCAGTCAGCGACGGTGTTTGAAAGTTCTCCAAATTTGAGAGGTAGACCGCAGGGAGATGGTTGGAAATTTCAATTGGGTTTGGGGCGGTGGTG
>JAOTQG010148192.1:0-15538 GCA_025631175.1 Iris virginica
GCCCTTGATTATGACAACCTAATCGATTTCCTCCCCAACCCCCCCACACGCAATGTTTTTGGTTTGACAATCAGGACCTGGAGGGAGATATTTTATTATTTCCCTTCGTTATTTTGACTTGGTTCTATTTGTTGGGTTCTATTTTCTTTTTAGACCATAAAATTTAAAGATTACCCTCCTTTTTCATAACGAATAAACATGATTCAATAATATAGGGTATGTTTGAATGATCGATTTTGTTTTAATTTTATTTGTGTATTATTTTTGATAAAATGCTAAATTTTATATTTGTTCCTCAAAATTAAAATAATTACTTGATAGTAATGGTGAGAGAAAGAGATAGAGTGATAGTTGTAATTTGATGTAATGTTTTATATGATATAAGGATGGGTATAAAGGAGTTCAAATCTTCTGTCTCACTTGATGTCCCATCATCTGTCCCATTTTTTTAAAAATTCATCCTAACATATGCGTCACTATTAAGAGATGTGAGACATGAGATGAGACACCAAGTGAGACGAAAAATCCGAATTTGGTATAAAAGTATATAAAAAGAATAGGTAAGTGATACTAAATAGTGCTTTTGAAACTTACCAATTAAATATAATTTTTGACTATTTCTCAAATAAAAGGATAAAAATAGCATTTTAAATAATTTCTCTTCTATAGTAGACCCTTATGTCACTCCAGTAATAAAAATAATCATGAGCCACAGTGAAATTCGTTTGAAGACCGGGTGAGCATTAGATAGGATAGGAGTGGTCCAATGGGCTTTATGAAAGGCCCGAATGACCATGGGCTTGTTTAGGTGGGTTTTTAAATTTTTTAAGCTTTGTTACGAATTTTCAACTTTAGAATTGACGGGGAAATGGAGTGCGCCGGGAAAGGAAGTAAAAGTCGGTGCCTGACGGGTTCAGCCACCCGCCGGTGTGGCCGTTGCGGCGCCGTTTCTTATTGCTCCGTCTCTCATCAGGTGAGTTTCTACATGTAACTTTGACTCTTCAAACCCTGGTCATCGCTCCATTATTTTCAGCAGAACCCTATGAATTTATGGTTAGGTTGTATTGAAGTGTATTTGATGATGTATATACAGCAAAATGAAATTGCACGGAAACGCTGTCATTTTTTTTGTTGGGAATTCATTTATGGTGGTTGTGAAATTATGTTGTAGATATTGCATTGGAGTGTTCATAAGCAAGAATGTGAAAGACTAAAAGAGCAAATGAATCGAGCAGTCCAGATTAACGACTTCCCTTTTACGTTTTCTCGCGAAGCTACGGGCGAGGTGATTGTAATTTGCCAGTTTGGAGTATTTGTCAATTGTGCAAAAAATGAAATTCCGGTTTTGTTTGAGTGATGCTAATGTTATTGGGTGTTGGTAGGCGAGTGAGAAGATGATTAGTAGGTGTTCTTTCCTGGCGAGGATGGGGATTCACCGGGCTGGAATGTGGATAGGTGAATGTTGTTGTGGGACATCGATTTCTTCATTAGATGATTCAAGGTTTCTTTCTATTTTCTAGTTTGCTAATTGATCTAGTGGTTATCCTCACGAGTCCGCTATTAGACACTTGTTAAGAGTCCATTAATAGAAATGTTTGACTTTAGGAATCAATGTAAATGCTTTGTAGGGGGCCGGCATGTAATGCATCGTTGATGATGATTTTCTTGGTCAAAGTTTCCGTTACTAGCCCTTCTACAAGCGCCATATAGAAACTTGTTAGCAACTTATTTGTATTTATGAATTTGATATAGGTTGACTTTGTTTGAAAATAGAACAGATAGACATTATGTAAACTGGAGCTAATATGCTGCATTCTTCAAGTGTTATAGGATGGAAAAGCATATATTTTCTTTGCTTCCAGTCTTTGGGTAGAGCTCCATCCAACATCTAAAATGTTTATTTCTTAGTAAATTATGAAGACCATACACAACAAAATTTCTCTAGAGGATTATTAGTTAGCTTCCAGTCTTTGGGTAGAGCTCTATGATGCATTGACAGACTTGAATCGTTGTTAAATTAACTTATAATTTCATACATAATTACATACATGATTATATCACGGAGACAACTTCTGTAAGAACATTTTATCAAGTTCATGACATATTTTGTCTGTGCATGAAACAATACCCAGTGCGAAAACAGAGTCCCACAGTTGTGCGCGACATTTTGATTTGTCTGGCATTTTCTGAAAAAATGGAGATGTTCTTTACAAGTTGAAAAACTTTTGTCAGTGAGAGATTTTATCATAGTGCTTATATATACCATTAAAATTAGCCAAATCAATCCATGAGTACCATCAACTCCAAGATAAAAAGGGCAATAAAAATCTAAGATGGAGAAGTGATAGACAATGCCAATTAGTTTCAATTATTTTTAAACATGATTGCCAATAATTTAAATATTGCCAATTAGTTTTAAGTATTATATGATTGCCAATAATTTTTATTCAGTAGTCTGAAATTTTTTTACTATACATAATCGAGCACATTTAGTAGTTTTAATATACAATATTTAAATTTGGACATGGTAGAAAATGAGGGACATATTTAAAAAATAAAGTTGGGTAAAAACAATGGTGTAATAGGAAGAAAACAATTATACAAAATTTATACCAGTGCTATCAAACATGACTATCTATCCACTCTCATTTGTAAAACAGGCTTTTAGAGGTTTTCCACAGTTCCATTGCATTTGAGTAGATTTTGACAGTTGCAATTGTCTCGAACCTTCATCTTACTCTCTCATACAGTCTTTTGGGTAGGTTGGCTAATGGTTGGAATCTTTCAAGTTCGCTGTCCCCGTGCAGAGGTATCTTCATTTCCATCAATAGGTGTAATGTTTTTGAGGGCCCTAAATTTCTCTAGAATGTACTACACAAAATAAAATTGCAGAGCCTTTATCTTTATTACAGAAGCAATTAAGAAGTTGGCAGGACTACTATGAGTGGAGGGGCATCCCAATGAATTCTCCTGTTGCTTTGCTTCTTCATTGGGTAGGATATACGTCATGTTCATCCCTTGCTAACATGACTATTGCTACTTTATAAATGTGGTGTACATTATGTCAAGACAAATTATCCATGTTACTTTTTGCTAATTCCGAGGAATGCCAAAAAAAGGTTGAAATGAGAATGTCCTCGGTGCTTGAAAAGAACAAAAAGCTTCTGTGTAAGTAGTTGGTTGTATATCAGGGTTCTTGCATGTTTAGGCCATAACCACGGTTTTACTCTTATTTTTCTTTCCAGCCACTGACCATATATTGGGGCATTCAGCTGGCTGCTGCAGGGCGCTTGTTTCCTGAAATTATCGATGAACTGCGCATACATTACTTAGGTATTCCATAATTGTAAAGTTTCTTCTCTCTGGGACTCTTATTCAAAAAACTTTTCTTCTCTTCAAATTGTTTTTTTTTTTGGGATGTATATTGCCTATAGTCATCTTGGTACTGATTCACTACCCTGTTTCATGAATAAGGGCCTGATTTGGAGCTCTCACAGCTTACGGTATTTGGGGAGTTGAACGCTCTTTTTCCCGGGGTGCAAATCCGGATGGAGTTTATCGGCCCTGCTGTTCCAAAAGACAGGTCTCTGTTTTGAAATTAATGTTTTTTAGTTACTTGTATGATTTAGTGTTTTTTTTTTTTTTTTAAATTTTAATTATGATTTAGTGTTAGTCAAGTGGACTGATTTTAGCCGGAGAAGAGGATCTGAGCATCACTTTGATTCAGAAGAGACTAATCTGTTTGCTCTAGTTTTATATTTTAGTTTTTAACTTCCGCTTACAGATGTCAAGTGTCAACATAGTAATGCGACTATCGGTGAATACAATAACTTGAGATGAGTTGGATATATCTAAAACATCACTTGTCGGTCTAGCATGTGAATCTTGGTTTCATTTAATATTTTTTTGATTGAGATTTGTGGCTATTAATTCAGATTGGTAATTACCAATGTTGTAACTTTGAGCACAATATAAATTCTATGTTCCAATTCCATATTCCATGACCTTAAAGTAGACGTATATGTTATCTGGATTCAAACATACTGGATGAATGTTGATTTGTTTCAAGGGGAAACAGTGGTCAATGCTAGGTTAGGGCATTTTGTATAGAATTCTTATCTATCTGAAGGTGTAAGTTGACTCTTGAGAGTATGATAAGGATCCATGATCATTAAATACAATAGATATCATTACCGCAAATTATACCTAGCGCCTAGGCGCTCGGTGCTAGGAGCGCCAATTTTCTTCAAAGATGTATATATAAACATTATGAATTATGTACATAATATGAATATGAAATGTACATAATAATTATGAACATGATAATCATGTAACTCATGTGCATTTTATATTCATGTTATGTACATAATTCATAATGTTTATGTACAATTTTTAAGAAAATGGGCACTCCTAGCAAGGAGTGCCTAGGCGCTCGGTATACCAACTGTTCATTACAAGTATCTTTTTGTTACTTAAAAGTACTCAAAATATCACTTGAGGCACCAATTGGTGGTGCTTCTTAAGTGTGCTCGAGCAAGTTTGTGAGAAATTTTGCTCTTGCTGTATTGATCTTTGATAAGAAGCAAGGAGAAGAATAATTAATCATTTTGGGGCGGGGTGGGGGATGGAGGGAAGAGATTGTTCTTAGTTTTGGGGTTGATATTAGATTGTGAGAAGGGGTAAATGGACTGTGCAATGGAAGTATATTTTCTCAGTCCCAAAAAATTCTTCCCATTACACATTATTAAAGATGTACCTTTACACACTTGTACCATTTTAAAATTACATTAAAATATTTGATGTCTTTAGAGATCGGAAGATTATTTTGGATGAAACAAAAGAGGAAAGTGGGAAGACTTTTTTTGGGATGTGGGAAGGATGATGCTCTAGAGATATGAATTGTCTTGAATTAGTAATCTCGAGCTACAATAATAAGAAATATGAAACAAGACAACATATATTACATCTAAAGCAGTTGATATTAATTTTTAGGCAAAAGTGCGACGAAAATCATTAAACTATACCATTTTTTCACATTTAATCATTAAAGTATTTTTTATTTATTTTGAGAGGCCATCAAACTTTCATTTTTTTTTTATGAAAGATCATTCCTTTACATTTTGGCGTTAGTAGGCCGATAAGTTTCATTTTTTGAGGGGTAAAATTGGCAACACGGGCTATAATTTATTTTAAAGTTACGATTGCACCCTTCAACCCAATTTACCCCCTTTTCCTCCCTCGTCTCTCTCCATTACATCCGACCCAGTTCCCCTCTTCCCCAACTCGTCTTCCCCCTCTGCTCCCTCACCCATCTCTCTAACCATTGCACCAAATCTCCAACAAGCACCCGCACAACCAAAATCGCAGCCCACCTCCATAACCGCATCTTCACCGACTCGTGTTTCTGCCTTTCCTCCATTAATTCCTGTGGCATCTCATCTCTCTCGCCCAATTCCAACCGAATCCACATTCTTCCCTTCATCCTCACAGCCCAAAAACCTCGATCGCCACTAACGTCCTCCTACCCACATCGCACCCGACACCATAGCCACCCATGTCCTCCATTACCACTGTCAACCCCCACCCGCCATTAAAAGCGGCAGCTACCGACCTCCTCCTTCAACGGTCCAAATCACCTGCCCAAAATCTTACCTACCTCCCCATCCACTAAATCCACCGCCAAAATCACTGGCGCCTTCATCTCCATTCCCCCATTAACACCGGCGGCCCTCACACCGAAACCCACCCCAT
Organism: Iris virginica; assembly: GCA_025631175.1. NCBI lineage: Eukaryota > Viridiplantae > Streptophyta > Magnoliopsida > Asparagales > Iridaceae > Iris > Iris virginica. The sequence goes on from JAOTQG010148192.1 coordinate 5,752, forward strand.
TCTCTCGATCTCTCGTCTCCCTCTCTCACCATAACTCCCACATCTAGCAACCATCCCTCCATTAAATCCGACCCCCCCTAATCGCCCTCTCCTAGCCCGACCTCCCCTGCTGCACCACTCACTACCATCTTCCAAAGCCACACCACCAATCTTGAGTTCAATGGAGGGTACCACCGATTTGGATACTGATTTGGCCTCGGCTGCTTACATAAGGGGTGTGGATAATTTGAGGTTGTGGATTTGCAGTTCAGCAACGAAGTTGGTGGCGGAGGACCAAGGGAAGACCAAAAGGTGGTTGGAGATGGTGGTGGTGGTTGATGGTGGATGAGTGGTGGTCGTTGATGGTTAATTATTACAATATAACCTTTACATTATAGTTTTAGTGTGATTGACCGTTTTACCCCTCAGAAAATGAAACTTAACGGCCTACTAATGCCATAATGTAAAGGAATGGCCTTCCATAAGAAAAATGAAAGTTTGAGTTCATTCATGAAAGTCAACATGTGACAATATCAAATGAAAGTTGACCTACTTTCTGACATTTGAAGTGATAAAACTTCATTCATGAAAACCTATGATGGAAATAGTAAGAATTGCAATCATTGGTCTTTTGTGAAATTGAGTTCATTTGTATATTTCATTGTTCGAAGTGTAATTGAACTGACCAAAAATAGTCAAAAGTGGACTCCTTGCTGGAATGGAGGCAGTAGCACTTTTGATTCAGTGGCATCATATGACTACTATTTTTGTGCATCCTTAGTTTATTTACAGAGTGATGGTTGATATCAAGCAAAATGATCACTTAACCAATTAAGCAAATAATAGTCTTTCTGATCCATGTGGATCTCTTCTTAAAGGTTTTGTGAGATCTTGCATAAAGATACAATGCATAAGATGCAAAAAGGCAGAATGGCTAGATAATGGGTGTTAGACTATTAGTTGAAGTTGAGCCAGCTGACTCTAGAGTCAACCCTTTTTTTCCTTCCCTTTCTTTGATCTGGATACTTAATCGAACCCATTACAATCGCTGTTTTTTTAAAAATTTTTAAGATTAGGTAAACCCTATAAATTGCTGCTAACAATCGATTTATATTTCTTAATTCAAATATTGAACTAGTAACAAAAGATCCTAACATTTGTTGTTGGTGAAAACGAAAAAAGTTGGGTTAAGATCTTGAAGTTAAACATTTTTATTTCACTGTAGCCAAACATGATTGCTTTAGTTGGATATTAAGGGAAAAAATAGGTTGAATCTAAACTAAAATTTGCAGGAAAAAGGTATGAATAATTTGAAAAAGTTAAGCTTGAGGTAGTTTGGATTTCTTCAGTAACATTTGACTAAAAGCTGATATAATACTTCGACTCCAATAACGTTATTCAACCTACCAGATTCCTATGTATTTTTCCTTCTAACTATATCTAGAGATGTTGCTATAACATCAACTATAGTTTCATTGGTTTCGTGTATAGTTTCATTAGAACTTGTCCCTCCTACTTCCGTTGCTTCTTATTGTCATCTTTCTGCTGATGATTACATTCGCTATTAGCTTGTTCATTTTTCTCATTATTTCAGTTTTGAATCAACAGGGACGGCGAGAAAATTAATCTTAATTGTTATGCCCAATGTGTTGAGGCGGACTGCCCTTGCAAATCAACAGATGGGAATTTTAGATTACTTAAATCTTCAGCAATCTCATTAAGGCTTCATTCAGGTTATTATCATGACCGTTTTGAAGATCTCACGAAGGTTTGTCACCTAATTTTAAAGTTTGTATCTAGTTTTCATTGAATGCTCTACGTACCCGGCTTCTTATGGTATATGTTTCATGGACAGGATTCTTTTCCCCATTTAATCATAGCTCCAAATGCTGGTATCGCTGCTTACAGAAGTTGGTTACCAACTATTGTATGTCTTTGTTGTTACTATCGTTGCCCTCTTCCACTCCATTTGTTTCTGTCTGTCAGCATTTTCTGAGCTCGCTTCTCACATGCACACCTCTCTCACCCTCTCCCTCTCACTTGATCAAACTGAGCTTGGTAGTCCACTACTGCTTTTTTACTGCACCAACTATAGAGTTGAATTTGGACTTCAGGAGCTAATAAAGGATATAGGCGTCTCAGTTGTTTTCTCTGATTACTGTGAAGAAGCTGCTCATCTTGCGTCTACTTGTATTAGCTCCGTAACCAGTTATCCTCCCAAGATTCCTGTGAGTTCCTTTCTTCTTCTTAGCATTTTGCTGCACCAGTACGTCCGTGGCGTGTACATTTGCTATGATTGAGTTGAATTCTTCTTTTTTTACAGGTTCAATTAAATCCATTCAGGCAGCCTCTAGCAGTGCAAGACACTGCTCTGTTTCTCCCTTGCTACTCAAACTGCTTTCTCTTTGGAATGTAACCTAAAGGTTTTCCAGCTGGTTAGTTGAACAAAGACACCGAGGGTTCTTCCAACAGTAGAGCCTCGAATTTGGCTAGTCCTCTGGGCAATTGAGGTATTCTATGACGTGGTTGTGGCTCGTGATCTGTAAATGAGGACATAGGCTTGTAAGTTGTAAAATGTGAGATATAAAACTCTATTAAGCACATGTAATCATGAATTATTAGTTATTGCATAACTCTTATACAAATATTTACTCTCAAATAATTTCTGTCTCAATTTTCAAAATGACCTGCCTTCTGTTTGCCACCGTCGCTACCAATGCCGACATGCCAAACCAATTAGCGAACCCCCAAGCCCTAATCCCAGACTTGACTATGCGACCATGCCCTACGATGACTTGAGACGCTCCGATTGTAGTAGCACATCTCCCCCACAACCCATTCAAGAATTTGCCACTGCTGCGCCACCACCATCTACCACCATCACCGGCACCACCCACCCGCTCCTTACCTAGGAACTCGCTAGACATCATTCCAGGACCAACTCCAGCAGGTTTACAAGGACCCAAAGCCGAAAACACACAAATCTGGCTAAAACTCTTAACCGGTAAACCCTAAATCTACACTGGAATGCAACTCTAAAGGGAAAAAAGAAGCATAAAATAGAGAGGGAAGAGGAAGAGGAAGAAGAAGAGAACAACCTATTATAGAGGGGAAAATACTCCGGTCGGCAGCTTAAGGCCGCTGCCTAATAGAGCATTTTAGAGAGAAGACAATTTTTTTTCCACTAATTATATCCCATTTTAAATCAGTTTTATTTTATTTCTATAAATTATTTATTCGCAACTAACTTTTTCTCTCAAATTTTAAATAAGATTAAAAAGTTTGACTAAAGTAATTATTTTTTAAATTTATGTATATAATCGTAAAACGACACTTATTATAAAACAGATGAAATATTTTTTATCTGCTCCGTTTCTAAAAAAAAAAAATTCATCTATAACATTGTTGTAAATGTGAATTTTTAAAATTTTATATTTTTAACTTTAGATCTTTTATAAACTATCCTAAATTATATTTGTTTTACAAATGTGTTAAAAATGATATATTTTAAATATGAAGGAAAATGTTGAAAAATATTTATTTGATAAGTTTTAAAAATGAATTATTTTGGATATTTTTTTTTTTAAAATTTGATACATACCGTAAGAAGTACTCCTAAAAGATATTTATTTTAGGATAATTTTGGAATTATGGGGTTAAAAACCAATGTTCAGCTACCTTATTGGCCTTTTCTCATCGCCAAATTACTAGTACTTCCGACAAGGAGAAAAAATAAAAATAAAAATAAAAATAGACCTCGAACCAAGCAACAGGAAAGTCCACCTGTCACTATCATCATCAACTAAAATCATCAATACCGTTAACAGAATTCCCTCTTTCTTCACCTAGCAATGGATCAAAAAAACCCCTAAATTCCCACTCCCTAATTTCGAATTCCCCTCATCCAAAACCCCGATTTCCTCCCATCTCCTTCAACCATGCGATTACCAAGCAAATTAATATACACGTTATGCATCATTGTTGTTCTAGGGTTTGGTTTGGATTTCGGGAACGCGCTCAAAGTACCTTTTAGGGCTAAAGATGTTCTCCCGGTTCTTCCCCGCGAGATCTCATGGCCCGTTCTGAACAATTTTCACAGCGCCGTTGACTTGTTGCCGTCGTTCGTCGGCACTATTGCGCCGAATAATGGCACGATCGAGTGGAAGGGCGCGTGCTTTTACGGCAATGAAGCTCGCATGGACTTCACCGCCGGCGATGATCGCGGCTTGGGAGGTGGTGTTATCTATCTCAAGGTTTTTCCTCTTAGCCTTCTTGATTTCGACTTTTTTGAACTTTAAGTAGACTGTTTTATAGTATGTGATTGAGTCTGTGAATGTTGAAGTTTGTGAGGACAAGATTATTTTGAAGTTATAAGTTAATAAATTCAATTTTACCGTTTTATGCAGAACAACATTTAACCGTTAGTACTCGAATCTTGTTTCTGTTTAAGAAGTCAAACATGTGTACGCTGATAATCAGCTCTTTACATACTTTTGTTCCTTTTTAAGTGCTAATAGAATCGGTGTCGTTTTAAATGTTGCAACTTTTGTTATCTTGTAAAAGCGATTACATTGATGTAAACATTTGGAATAAGTTTAATCAAGTTAGAGTTGGACGGAAGAAAGCATGGAGCAAAAGGAATATTATTCCTTCCATTCCAAATTGAGTGCCAATTTTATGTTTCTCATGGAAATTGAGGAAGTGCATACATAAGCAATATTAGTGGAACATTTATGTCATCATCCTTGGACCTCGGTGGTACCATCATACTGTTGCCCACTTGCAATGAAACACAATGAGTGGCAAAGGTGAAGTGGCAACTTCATTAGAAAATTGACACTCAGTTTGGGATGAAATTTTTCAAAAGATCGACACTGGAGGAAGTATTAATATTAAGTACTCGAAGGAACACATGAGTTGATGAACAACAAAAAAAGATATAAATATTGTCTGTTTCTTTGTCTTTTATTTTCGGTCGCCTTCTCCAAATTCATGAAGATAACTTGGTTGACCTTAACGACAGGTAGACATTATTAAGAGAGTAACTACTACAAGTACTTGCTTAAACTGTTGTTATCATCTTAGGAGTATTACTTATTCAATGGCTTCTTTGATACTCTTCACTTTAGGTTTTGAAACCAGTGTAAAGCATGTCATATGGGCTAACTCTGTGGGTCATGCTCCTTTATTCTTTCAGACAATTCTAAATTATAAGCAGTAAGTTTTTCTATATGTATTCTATTGCATGAACATGTCTCCATTAAGGCGGTATATCAATACACACTATACTACAACAACAACAACAATAACAACAACAACAACTACAACAAAGCCTTAATTCCAGTCACTTGGAGTCGACCACATGAATCCTTTTCCGCCATTCCAGGCGATCCAATGCAAAGTTTATATACATGCCACTTCATGTCTTTTCGTACCTTCAACATGTTAACTTTGACCTACCCCTACCCCTAGCTTGATTAAGATGAATATCATCACACTTCCTAACTGGAGCACTAAGGAGCCTATGTGGCACATGACCAAACCATCTTAGACGATTCTTTCTCATTTTCTCTACCATAGGAGCTACTTTTACCGTTTCTCATATTTGTTCATTACGAATCTTACCTTTTCTACTTTTCCAGCAATAGACATTGACAATGGGATAAATGGAGAATAAGTTAAATGGCCTAAGACTCCGGTCTTGTGGTCATGGAAAATTAACACATTGCACGATCAATGCTGGTCCTTCAGATACATAGCTTGATAAACTTTTGTAGACAAATGGACTACTTTGGAGTGACAAACAGTTCATAGAGACAAATGGTCCGCGTCTCACCCGCCTTTCACCTTTAATACATGATTGCTCTTGTAGGAGTCGTGTGGTGGCCTTACCACAGAATCATCTTGATACATGGTGTTAGGGTTGTAGCTACAATTTAAACTATTACTAATTCTTTCAAATAACTAGTGAATTTAAGCGATATCTTCTGTTTTTTGTTCCGTGGATATAATTCTTGCCCGGGCAAATTATAACATATTCCTTAGATGTATAGTGGAAACTATTTGTTTGAAACAATTGAAAGACCTTTATTCATAGTGGCTGGGATTTTGCCGTTGGGATGGCCAAGTACTCGCATTAATGCCAGTTCCTGGATATCAAACTTGATGTTCTTCAGTAACCAAATACTGCAACTTGAGAGTTGCAAATTGGTCGATGTAGTGTAATATAGGCATGATCTTTATACGTTCTATATTCTGTTATTCATCATTCTGCTTGCATCCCAGGTTATAAAAACTTGCACAATGTATCTGGCTGGAAATAGACTTAAAAAATACTGTTGAAACATTGTGTGTATTCAAGTCCATAGTATGACATTTTTTTTTCTTTTTCTATTTCTCCCCTCTCTCCTCTTTTTATTCCTCAGACTGATGCAGCTCACAGTTGGACGTGTATGGATCTGTATGTGTTTGCAACACCGTACAGAATTACATGGGACTACTACTTCTCAGCTCGCGAACATACATTGAAGTTCGACTCATGGGAGGAACCTGCAGAGTTGGAATATGTACCCTCCTTTCATTACAGTTGTCTGATGGTATTTTAGAATCATGATGTTGTCACATGAAACTTACTTTGTTGGCAATGATCAGGTGAAGCAGCATGGAATCTCTGTATTTCTCATGCCATCAGGAATGTTGGGGACCTTGCTTTCCTTGGTAGATGTCTTGCCCCTATTTTCCAACAGCGGGTGGGGCCAAAACTCTAACATTGCGTTTCTGAAGAAACATATGGGTGCATCCTTTGAGAAACGGCCTCAGCCTTGGCGTGGGACTATTAACCCAGAGGATGTCCATACTGGTGATTTTATAGCTGTGTCAAAGATCCGTGGGCGATGGGGTGGTTTTGAAACATTGGAGAAGTGGGTAACTGGTGCTTTCGCTGGCCATACGGCAGTTTGTTTGAAGGATGACTTGGGAAAGCTTTGGGTTGGGGAATCAGGACATGAGAACGAAAAGGTACATCATCCAAGTTATGTTTTAAATATTAAGTTTATAGTAAAGGTAACATGAAAATATAATTTACTTAAGTGGAAAGTAAACCTTATAGTAGAGTTATTTGTGTCAAGTTGGAAGGACGAACAACGAAACACAGTTGAATACGTTGAAAATTTGAAATTACACACAAAAAATTACTTTCTGTCATAAGTGTGTCGATGGACTTTTAATACTGGATGGAGGGAGATGAAGTAATTTCTTATAGACTTATCATTAACAATGCTGAACTCATCTGAACATTGGAATGTGCATCTCTTCTCGTTGTGTCTTGGTTGTAGGGTGAAGAAATTATTGTGGTAATACCCTGGGATGAATGGTGGGAGCTGACACTCAAAGATGATTCGAATCCACAGATAGCTTTGCTACCACTACATCCTGATATTCGTGCAAGATTTAATTCTACTGCAGCTTGGGAATATGCTCGGAGCATGTCAGGCAAGCCTTACGGTTATCACAACATGATTTTTAGTTGGATAGACACTGTTGGTGACAACTATCCACCACCTCTTGATGCTCACTTGGTATGCATATTCATCTTTTAGGTTTATATTTGTGCATTAATTGTTCCTTTTTTTTTTGTACATATTCTCTTCTTTTTCTTACCTTTCTTTTTGCTACTGCTTTTAAAAATATTTTTCTAGTATTAATTCTCTCACTTCATGTAGCATCTTGTTTTATTCCTTGGTAATGTTTATTGGGATTTTTTAATCCACCCTGCGAACCACTAGGATTCAACTAAAATCCACAAATGTAGAATTCGTGGATCCTAATGGTTCACACAGTTTGTAGGTTATTTAGGTTTTTATTTGAATAAGCCCATATATATTAATTAATTTATTTATGTGCTTGAGTGCCTTTGAATTGATGATAATATTAAAGTTTGCCAATAATGGGCTGATTTAGAGGACAAGGACCCTAAAGAGATGAAAGACATGTGTTTTGTATGATAACTTGGTATTGGATTGCATGCAATGGCGGTAACGGATTCATGTAGCGACCCCAAGTGATTGGGATTAAGGCTGCTTCGGTGGAGGATAAGGACAGTAGCACTAGTAATATAATGCTTATTTTGATTAGTTATTATTATTAGATATACATGCTTGGTTTGCTACCCATAAAATTCAGAGGCGCAGAGGTTACCTACCTATGCTCAAGTTGCCTTAACATTCTGCTGAAATCGGAGGTTGGGTTATGTGTGTGTGAGTGGGGGTTGTCTTCTTACTTGTCAACTTTGATTAGGATCAACCTAGAGAATATGCTTTAAACGTGGAGAACTTTGCTTGATTCGAACAAACTCCATTTCCAGGTCATTTCTGTCATGTCTATGTGGACTAGAATGCAGCCAGCATATGCTGCAAATATGTGGAATGAAGCTCTAAATAAGCGACTTGGAACGGAGGTAATTCCTGATACTCCTGATTTTAGTTTTTGGTTCCCTCCATTTTCAATACTTTCCTTCTCCTTGCTTGTCTTTCTGAAGGGATTCTATTTTATGAATTATGCTCAAGCATTAGTTTGTCATAAATTTTTTCTGCAAAACTTAGGTGGTGTTTGTTTGCACTTATTGAACATCTGGAAGGGGGTTTTGTCTTATTCAATCAGAGAACTCAGAAATTAGATCGTTTGGTAATTTTTTTCTTTCAGATCTGAAAACAACTTAAATTGTCTTATCAAATCAGATTTAAAACTAAAGATGAATGGTTAAGACCAACATCTGAAACTCCTTTTGGACAATTTTATCCCTTTTGATAAATGTTTAAATTTGTTACTTTTTCTTTCTTCTTTATTTTCTTTGTACTTTTAATTTAATACAAATAAAAGAAATTTAATCTTTTTAAGTTTAAAATAAATTTAAGTTTTAAGTTTTATATTTTTAATTTTTTAATTTAATTTAAAATCTTAAAATTAAAATATTATAGAATTTTGAGTTTTAAAGCAATATTTTAAATCAAACGTTAATTTTGTATATTAAATTAAATTATTTTGAGTTTATATACAGATACATATATATATATATGATTAAAATATAATTTAATAAATTTTATTCTATTAATCTTATTTTGATTCTAAATTTTATTCATATAATTTTATTTTTTATTCTAAAACTTTGTTCTTGTAATTTAAAAAAAAAAATTAGATAAGAATTTGAAATATTTCAACAAAATAGATGCAAGAGCATGCTCATTTGAAATATGATTGATAATCATACGAAGAAATAGTTTTTAGAATCTAAAAATTGTAAATATATATCAAATAATAAACTTAATAAAAAATTAGATTAAAATTAAGGACGAATGTAATATATAATTAAGTAGCTATATAAAAATTATTAAGTAAATATTGATAATAAATTTAATATACATAATAAATATATTACAATTTTTATTTACCTTATAAGCATTCTATTTAGAATGAAAATATGTTTATATTGCTATTCAGTGATTATAAACAACAAACAATTTCTATCAGAGGGTTAAAATGGACAAAAGACAGTATTCTGATAATTCATTCAGTTTAGTAACCAAACAGTTTTACTGATTCAGCTTTCAGCTTCCGGATGCTGTTTCTTAATTCTTCAAACACATCCAGTTCAGCATTCAGCACTTAAAATAAACAAACAACGCCTAAGAAATGAAGGAGGAGGAGGAGGAAGGGGAAGGTGTAATCATTCTGCATTGGGACGAAGCATTTTTGGGTGACTTGTTGGATACTGAGGTTATTGGGAGGTTAAAAGTCAAGTACAGTAATAATT
>JAOTQG010148303.1:0-18885 GCA_025631175.1 Iris virginica
ATGACATTTGATTTAATTTTTGTACATTGGTGACTAAATATGAAAAACACGTATAGTTCAGTGATTTTTGATGTAGTAATAATGAAACATTCATTCTTAATATGATTTACGTTTTCTTGAGTTATGTAAGGGCTTTAAGTCTCACTAAGGTCTCGAGTTCATAGTTTAATTTAAATCATTAACCTAGTTTGCTTGGTTAAAATTTACTAAATTGAAAGTTGAAGTAATTTAGATCCATCAAAAATAAGTAACATGTATATTATGTTAAGTTTTATGTTAATTTAGTATTTATGACTCACTACCTTCACGCTTTCATCATCTAACATAGATTAAGTTTAAGGTTTCTACATATGGCCAAATTATATGTTATTTAAATAGTTTACCTAGGCACTTAAATAACTTTCAAAGGAAGGGATTAAGTATTTCCTTAAGGTCTTATTGCCTCCTGGTTCAAACGACTTCCTAGCGTCTAAAACCCGAGTTAAAATGGATTGCCTAAGAGGTTTCTAAACTATGTGCAAAAGAGGTGAAATTGGACAGCGTTGCTGCCCACTTTGACTCTTGTTTTCGGCAGCTACGAACTCTATCCTCCAAATTCAATCCAAAGTGACCAAAGTGACCAAAGTGACCTGAAATAAAACCAAGAACCTTCCCTACCACCCCCCAATACTTTTTTAATGATTCATTTCAATGACTTAGGCATTTTACCAGGCACTTAGTAGGCGCTTTTTGGTTTATACAAAAGTAGATTTTAACTATTTTCCTACAGACAGGTTAAAAACCTCATATCCTTAATACCAAAACTCCATAAATTATAATTTTATAACTCAAGAATGATACATAGTTAGCTTTCTAAGGAAATATCATTATTGAAATCCCTATGGTGTTTTTACCCAGGTTAGTTCAGTTTCTACATCATTGTACCATTATATTCACAAAATATTCACTATAACTTCAAAAATTACCAATTTTGCATATTCACAAAATAGGCTCCTGAAACTACACTTTAGATCTTCAAATAACTTATATTCATGATCTGTATATTTATTTAGAGCTATTTAAATATAGGGCATTTTCTCAGAGTTCTAACAACATGACAGGAGAAGCTTTTACGAATTATTTGAGATACTTTCCAACATCAGAATTTTATAAAATTTTAAGGAGATATAATTAGCTAATAGATAAATAACATATCAAAAAATCAGAACTTTTCACTTAGTGGATTACTAGTAATTCGTGGAAGTTCATACTAAGAAAATAAGTGGGTCTCATAAACAAATAATCAAGCACATGGAGGGCATTCTTAGAACTCTAATATTATATGAACACAACAGGTTTGCACAATACCCATGAACACAATAATAATAAAATTCAGCAACTTATGATCCTCTACCTTATTGGAATTTGATCACAACATGATAGTACCCACAAGTAATGAAACATAAAAAAATGGGAGAGGAAGTTTCTGCACCTTAAAAAAATTTCTCCTTCTCTTCTCTCCTACCCAATGTGTAGTAATACTCCTTCCTTCTTCTTTTTATTTTACCTCTAAACTCTCTTTCCCTTATATTCTCTTCTCCCTCTCTTAACTCCCTAATTGCATGGTATGGAAATAGGTAAAGGATGGAAGATTATACTATTTAGAGAATTCATTACCTTCCTTTGGCTAGCTTGCTTCTTGATGACTGCCCCTAAAACTTTCCATCGTTCCTTGGTGGTAGCTAGTGGTAAAGGGATTAAAAGTTAAAACATTCCGTTAAGTAAGCAAGCCTAAATAGGCTTTGTCACTAATTTATACCTATTATTACACTTAGACCCTTTCCACCTTTATTATCTCCCTACTAACCTCTACTCTCAACCTTTTTCCTTCTCCCAAATCATTTCCCATTTTATTAAGTCATTAACCCTAAGTTAACTAACAACCTTTGTTATACTTTAGCAGTTCAGGATTAGCAGCTTTGTTTGTTTGTTTATTTTTTTTTTGCTATTTATTTTGTTATCACATTATTTATTATTAATAATAAATTAGTTGGTGAAAATTGTGGAACCTTACAAAAATTATTAAACTCCAATATCATTAGATAATTTATTTCCAATTTTTTGACATTAATTTTGCCTTTTAATATGTAATAACTTTAAGAAAAATAAAATGAAAGGAAAATACATGAATGTTTTTAACTAGACATGATATTATCTACCACAACAACCAAAGTAATCGTTCACAATGATATGTATTAAGGTGACAACTCATAATACCATCACAATAACTAAAGTATGTAGTTTGCAATGATACATGATGGGGTGGTAACTCATAATACCACCACAAATAATTTGTTGATGGGTTGACTCCACTCTGTTGCTTTTGCCGCAAAGAGGTTGGACATGAAAGATGGGGGTAGAGGAAGCCATTGATGTGATTCGCTGATGCTTAATTACGTGTGAAGGTTTGTTGATTGGTGAAGATGGTTTCTTCTTTGGATGGATTTAGGGGTCGGATAATATCAATGTTAATGCCTTTTATGGAAATAATTTAAGCAGTGTTGAGGGAGTCTATCGAATAGGGTTGAGACCATTACTGCTATCCCTTAACGTATGAGTCATTTTCTAGGAGACATGACAACCGTCATAATTTCGTTGACAATTTAAAAATTTGTGCAGAAAGGGACGATAGGTTAGATAAGGGCATATTGAATTTTTGAGTAAAAAGTAAGGGCAAAATCGATAAAGAAATTTATAAATTCAACAGTAACATAAATTTAACTTTTACAGTTTCTAAATAAAAAAAATCACAGAATTAAAAATAAATTATTCACCCAAACGCAACCTAAATATATCAAACAAATGTTTTTTTTTCCCCTCAAACAAAGAAATTACTTTTGAATCCATATCTTCTTTCCCAATGCTAGAACATTCTCCATTTCCCCTCACTCTCCACTATCCACTAACTTTGCGCTTTGAGAAAGGGTGCTTAGTGTCATTTCGAAAAACAATGAGGGCCTCCGAATCACATATGTCCAAACAACCAGGTGAGGTTTAATGTATGCCGAATTTTCTCAACTTCACTAGTACGGAAACTCTTCCAGTCCCTCTCCCGCTCAGATTCCGCGCTCTCCGATTTTCTCTCCGTACAATCAATGGACGCATACGCTCCATTGCTAGAGCGAACTAAACTACCCCAACCGTCATTTCAAAAGCAAGCTGTAATTTCAATCTTCCAGAAGCTCCGATCAGCTCCTCCTTATATCGGCCTCGATTCCGACGCCGGTAGAGACGCCGTCACTCAATGTCTCAGTTCCAGTTCCGCGGCCGTCGTCGATCAATCGGTTCGAGAGCTTTGCCTTCTAGTCAAGGACTCCAAATTGGACATCTCTATCGGCTTATTGGAGCTCCAGTCAACATTAGAAGCCTGCGACTCCCGCTTCGTCAACGTCTTCGTCAAAGCTATTGGATTCCTCGTTAGGTTAGGGTTCCAAAAGAAATTGTTTCGGTTTACTTCTCCCGAGGCCCATCCTTATGTTAAGGTGACAGTTATTGTTAGTTAACTTCGGTACATTGATTGTTCGTGCTTAGGTGACAAAATGAATATGAACGTTGAAATTTAAATTCGCTGTCGACAAAAGTATGCAAACGTCGCCACTACATGCTGAAACATACATTATATAAAATTTGTTTTCTTATCTGTCTATTCAGCAGGGCACTCCATTTAAATGCAATTTATAACTGGTAAGGTGATATTATTCTTAGTTAAAGTCACTTATGAATACAAAATTTTGGATAGTAATTGAATATATGGTTCATAGGTCCGCATGCTGTGATAAGACCTTTAAGTGAATGATTAATCAACAATTGACAACTAGGATTCATATCTAGTTTATTGTACTTGCTTTGTCGCTTTAGCATGACTCTTAATCCTGATGCTACTTCATACCTGAAAATTCTGAGCTTTAAAGTGATATTTGGTTGGCAGGTACTTTTGTGCCGGACAGAGGTTCAATCAGAGCTTGTGCAACAAGTGCTTATATTAGCGGTGCAGTATAAGCACTTAGGAATGGGGAAAGTTTGTGAATTCTTAAGACCTCTTGTAAATTATTCGATTATAGGAATGTCTTCCTCGGCTATGCTGTCTTCATTTGTGAGGAATCTTTTTTTAGCAATGGCATCCATGTGCTGCTCATTTCCAAGGGAGGCAATGCCTGCTATTAAGCTGCTGATGGGATGCTTTAAATATTTCACCTGCAACAATGCTGAAGTAAGTATACACAATTTGCATATTATTGTAAACTGTTAAACCAAAAGAAAGTACTGCAATAATGTATTCAACTATGATGAAAACTTTTGTCCAGTAACTCCAGTTTGATTAAATTCAACTCAGCCTTTGTGTAGTCAGTTGGGGTTGGATACAGTGGCGAAGCTGGGAATTTAGTACAAAGACGTCAAAATTGTAACGAGTAGAAAATACACCTAAATTTATGAATCCGATTCAGAAGATGGTCAAAAACTCCTATAGCTTAACTTGTTCACAAAAATAAAAGGGGTCAAAATTAATAACACGAGCATTTCTACTGCTGAAAGCTATTATTCCTAAAACTTAAGGTGGTAAATGTTGTGCTTATTAAACCAAAGGGGTCAACTGATCCCTTTAGTCATTGGGTGGTTTTGCCACTGGTTGGGTACATGCATCCTTTTTTCCGCTATTCAATGCGGTTCAAGGCTAGGTCATCATAGAGACCACAGTCTAGTTTCGTGACTGCAGTAAAATATTAAATTAGTGAAATAGTATTTTCTTTTACGCAGCTTTAGTTTTTTTCTGGATTTTATTTATATTTGAATTTTCTCGTGCGTTCTTTTATCTTTGTTGTGGGTTGGTTTTACGCTCATCATTTTTTCTGTATGATCTTTCAGGATCTTACCCATATATGTTATCTGATGGAGTATACTGCTGATGCATTTATTGTAGTTTTGAGGCACTTGGTTGAAGTACAACAGGTATGTTGGTCAATCTCGACTTAGTGGACCCTCAAAAATAAGTTGATCCTTTGCTTTTCGTTTCAGCATTCATAGGATATGCTATTGAGTTAAACCATTCACAATTATCAAATGCTGCTGGTTGCAGCTGGTTCACGAAGCTCAATTATGTGGAGCGGAACTTTTAGAGATCAACGTTTCACTACACACCCATCTTTTCAAGTTCCATGGTGGAGGCGAGTGCATGTTTGAGGCGTCAAGACGCTTATTGGTCGTTCAAAAAGAGATTGGCCTGAGTTATATACCTGAACTGTCAGCAGTGATTCAATCATTGTTTGTTTGTCTCATGAAGTCACAGCTGGAGCACCTCCAATTATCTATACTAAAACTTCTTGTGTTCATCTTGAAGTGGAAAAGTGACAATGGTATATCCATCTATTTAGTCTTTGTGTTCATTAAAAAAAAAAGAAAAAAAAATTTAGTCTTTGTGTTTACGCATTTCTTTCTACTCTCACATTAATTTAAACTTCAGTATATTTCTCGCCCAGATTAGCTTTAGTTTCTGTTTCCATGTGGTATGTACTCTTACTGTCGTAGAAGGCAGAGAGTTGGGGTGATTAATGTAACCTCACTCTGGGTCACAGGGTCCCCATGAGTTGGCTGTAAAACATGAATGCTAGAACCAAGCCTGGGCAGCCTAAAGGTAAAAATTGAAACTATGGAATGGAGATGAGTAGTGGTCAGGGAGCTGGTGAAGACACTTTCAATTACCAAAAGACAGCCTCTTCAATGAAGAGGGAGATTATTCTAATAGACCAGAATGGTCACAGGAGGGAAAGCATTCCAAAGGTCCCATGTGACGCCAAGGTCTTCTTTGGTTGTTGTTGCCTAATCCAAGCATTAGACGCTATAGGGTTTGTCAGGCAGCTGGTATTTAAGATTTCAATCTGAATATGTCAACGACTTGAAGGGACTGAACACGGCATCAGTGATCTGGTACAGAGCCTATGAGTTTTAGATACCTTCAGGGTTGGTTTTCTCTCTCAAGACATAGGTGACGGCACCATGCCTAACGAGATCATATGCCTGCCTCGTCCTCAACCTGTTGACTTAAAACTGGGAGGGATTTTTCAGTCCCTTGAAACCTGCAATCCCTGTATCCTTGACCTCCTAAAGATTGCCGTACTTCCAATTTGTAGAGTTAAAAAAAACAAAGATGATTACACACGTGGCCAAGTTTCTTAAGGGACCATATGCAGTCCACCTCACTTTGACAAAAGGCTGAATATGTTTAGATGCTTTACCATATTATTAGTTCAAGTATATTGTACCAGTCAACAAGCTTTAGTAAGAGAGGAGAGTTGTGGTTCAGCTGAAGGTCTTCATGTTAGCTCAAGGAAGTACTTATGTTGATAGTTGTGAGTCTTGTGGAATAACATAAAGAAGCAGTAGTCATAGGTCACCATTCAGTTTTATCACAAATCATTTTGTAGATTATCACCCAAATAAGTTGACACTGTCACACTACCACACTTTAATATAAGGCGACACAAGTGAAGTACTTTTTTGAAGTCATAATCTATACTTGATTCTCTCTATTTTCAAAAGATTGGTCCATGGGAATTTCAATGTTGTTTGTACATTTTTTCATTAAGATTAACATTGTACCTAATCCACAAATAAGTCCAACTGGAACGCAAGTCACGAATGTTTCCCTCGGAAAGATTGGTCCGTGAAACCTTGTTGATCAATCGTCCTCTTACTTTGCAGCGGTGAAGTTAATAGTTTTCTGCTTAAATGTTGATATTGACCTTTCCTCCCCCCCCCCCTTTTTGGAAAGATCGATCAAATTCAGTCGAACTGATTTCATCCACATATTACTTCTGTTAGTAAGGCATGCCTTGTTAAGTTTAATTTATCTGAAAATGGTAATTGCACCTGAAGTCATCAGTTCATAAGGATATTTGTGTTGTATGTGTCTTCCCCTTATTTTATGCAGTTTACGTACGTAATAGACACACTCATACCGTTTAGTTTCTCTCCATTGTGCATCTAGATGACAGGCATCCATGTTTGTGCCAACAAGAGTGGATTTTCATGCTATTTTGAGAACTTTAACCAAAATAAATCTTCTTGGCATCAATGTCTCAATGTAACATTTACATTAACTGGGTTGTGATTGTGCCATTTTGTTGGATGTTTCCTGGCCACTTATATGTTCTTCAGCACTTTCCTAACTATCCAAGATTCAGCAAAGAAGTAAATTTCTAACTGGTTCTCTCCCCACAAATTCTGAAAGCATGTTTAATAACTAACATTCAAATTACATGTGCAATCTTTTTAGACACTTTATCTATTCATCATTCAATGTACTCCTTTATGATTGCCTACATCAATTTTTATGTTTCCTTACTCTGATTCAGCCTATATCTCAATTACTTGATGTTTGGTACTTGAATCCTTTTTTCACCATTTGCTTTAATTGTCATCACATGCACATGCACATCCACACACACACACACACACCACATTGCGTATTACTTTGTCTGGTCACCAAAAACATGGTTTCTAATTTTGTTTTGTAGATGTTTCTTTTTCTTTGCCTGATATGATTTGTTCTCCTTCTGCAGAGTACGTCAATGGCCTACGAGAGCTGAATCAGGAGATTTTATTTGTTTTTCCCGTCGTCAACCTCGTCTCCTCTCCTTCTGAATGTGTCAAAGAAGCAGCTACGGAATTGCTTATTATGTTCAGAAAGCTTTTCATGAATTTGTTGGCTGCACCAAATAATGAAGTACTTGTGCAAGAGAGATTTCCATGTATTGGCACACCTGAAAGCATTATTTTTAGGCTTTTGCAGCATTTGTGGTTTCAGGTCTGGTTTCCATGATCTTATTTGGAAGTTATTACAGTCAAAATGTCTTTTTCCTCGCAGGAGTTAGACTACGGAAATTTCTTACTTATTATGGCCACTTCGCCTATCAATAATTTTCTCTGTTTCTGTTTGATTTTCTGCTATGAGTACATGACTGAAGCGGTAAAATGACCATTTATATTCCATAATATTTGGTTGGTGCAAAAACCCCAAGGTTCCTCGAGTCTGTTAGTCAGCGTGCATGCCAAAATTCAATTTTTCGTGCGATTATTCAACGTTTTTGCTTTTAAACTTTGGCACGCTCCATGTATACTCAATGCTTGATTTAATGAGTGCAAAATCTTGTTGATTTCCTATCGTATAATTAGCTCGTGATAAAGTGAATATCTGCTTGCTTGTTAGTCAGGCATAAACTGTAAACCTCACATTTAGTCATTTCATATCAATTTATTTTGGCTGAGCCACGTTGAAGTTGGGCCAAATACGTAAACATAATAGCCTCTTCCTTTTCAGGATCGTGCTTCTTTATCAAATTCTCTTTTTCTACATTGGGCTTCTGGTGATGAACATAATTTCAACGAAAGGCAGACATCAGAGCGAACTTGGACTTCTTCAATAATTGGGTACTCTCAAAAGATGTTGGAAAGACAAAATTCATCGGTGTCAATCTCTAAGTCTGAGGAAATATGTTTTCGTGGTAATACCTCTTTTCTTCCCTTTATGCTACAGCTACTTTTTCCCTTGTTGGTATTGATTTGATTTATTTTGTTTGCTTATGCCAGATGACTGTGTCTCCCTTATTTGTCTTTTCTAGAAATTCCATCTTTAGTTGGTGCTATTGCTAGCGTTCTCGTTGTACATCAAACACTGGGGAACACTGCTGTAGATCTCCTGACTGTTATTGGCACTACGGATCCCAAACTTGGTGTGCCATTACTTTTACTCGTTCTATTTTACAATAACATATTCTGTGGGAAGTATGGAGAAGTCAACTTCCATGAAGTTTTGGTGAGATTTTTGTGGCTGCAACTCACTCATTGTTTACTTAATGCATGAAGAAGCTTTACTGACTTTTGTCAGTTGCTTCTCTTTTACCGTGTTCTTACCAATTTCTGATTCACAGTGTAATTTGTTGCAGCTAAAGCTTCTGGGGATGCTCCCTTCGCTTTCTTTGCATCCCGCAATGATGCCACTCATAGTTCAGACTCTCTTGCCGATGCTACAGTCGGATGCAAAACCGTATGTTTTCCTCTTTAATAATTTCTCCATGCATGTGACTTTGCTTGTGAGTGGAAGGAAGGATTAATTATTTTGAAGACACTAATTGTAGTTTGGTGATGATATTTTGTTGTACTTAACTTTTTCATTAATCTATAATCCTTCAGTTGTATTATTACTAGTTTATGCCCGTGCCCTCAAAACTAACTTAAAAATTTACTAACATTCTAATTAATATAAAAGTTACAAATATAATAAATTTTTATTCTGTAGATTAAAAAATTAAATTGAAAAATGGGGGGATGAGAATTGAAAAAAAAGGAAAATGATGTTTAGCATCAATAATTGGAATTGAAATGTTTGAAAATTTTGAAAAGTGTAGATGAAGTGGATGATTTCACTATTCATAGGGCCAAATTGATGAATAGTGAAACCAACCTTCATTTGTATTACAGATTACCTACTGGGGTTGCTGGAGTTTATGTGAAAATATCTCCCTTTGCTGGATCACAATTTGAGTATCTTTAAGCTTATTTGATTCGGCCTACCAGTCATCACTAATATGTTACGCTGTCTAGTCTTCCACAGACCAAGATCAGACAAACCTTCTTCTATTAAGATTTTCAATACAGCCAGTGCGTTTGATTCTTTTTTATATTGAAGATATTCATTTTTTCTGAGAGTTGATCTGAACGAGTATTTCTGGTATTCAAAATGTATGAGATCGCTTTTGTAACTATACTTTACGGCTCTGCCTAGAATGATGTTCACCATTAACCGCAAGTGCAACTTAGCATCCAAGAAGGATTGTAACAACACTTAAAATGAGAGTCCTTTTCGTGTTCCAAATCAAAATAAATACCAGGACTCTTTGAATGAACTTGACACCGGGCCTTTTGAGGATATTATATAGTCAAATTCGTGTGGCGCACATTTCTCACTACGTTTGATGGCAATACTTGCAGTCATTTGCATATTAGAATGCTGTTCTATTGTTGGTAAATATAATTTGTAACTTGATCTTTATATTTCTCTCTTTTACTAGTATTCACATGGCTTCAAATTTGTGTTTGAATTAATTATTCATTTAGTAAAAAACAACCTGCTTTTAATAAGGGTAACGGAATGTCATCACAGCTTTCTACAGCTTGCAAAAATGTGTATCAGCTATTTATTTTGCCAAACTTATAATATACTTATAAAACAACCTTAGAAGACTCGGCGCTCGAGTCTGTTCATCTGGCCCTCCTCAGTTTTGTTTGGCCTTCATATTTGTTGGTTTCATCCTGCTATTAATGTCATCGAGTTTCATCGATATTTTTCCATAATCTGGCCGCTTGATTTATTTTGTGATCAGTGTGTTGCAGGCTACTGCCACACGCTTGCTTTGTAAGACGTGGGAGATCAATGACCGCGCATTTGGGAGTTTACAGGTTGGTGATTTGATGTGCTTATTTTGTATAGTGACCTAGTGCAGCTCTGAATGCTTTAAACAGACTTTTTCCACATAACTTCACTCCATACTATGTCTCACAGAATCTGCCATATGAATTTTTATTAAAGTCTAAAGTTGGCGAATAACAATGAGAATCCAAATCAGTTTGAGTCTGGTCAAGCACAGACAATATATATCAGTAAGATTCAACAGTGAACAACGGTCATGGTCTTCACTGTGTCCATTTAAAAATAAATAAATAAATGAAATCTTTCTGTAATCTTTTGTGAACATTTCTTCTCTAACTTCACCTTCTGACTGTAGGGGGTACTACTTCCAAAAGGATTCACCCAGTTTGAACGTGAGAGAAACATCGGCATAAGCATGGCTGTTTCTGTCCGTGATGTTTGCAGACGAAATCCTGATAGGGGTGTGGATCTTATCTTGTCTGTTTCGGTAGGAACTTTAATCAATCATTTTTCATATACTCTTTCACATATAACATATTCCTTTCTATTCCATATAAGTTTTCAATTTTTTTTAACAAGCAGGCGTGTATAGAGAGCAAAGATCTAATCATTCAAGCTCTTGGTTTTCAAAGCCTTGCTCATCTTTGCGAAGCTGACGTAATTGGTAATGCCCTCTTGCTGTAGCTAAGGATTTTCTCGTTCTCTATGAAATGCAAACAACATAAAGCAGTATGGGCTGTTAATAGTTTCGTTAAGTGGATAGTGTTATTGGGTGCATAGTGAAGAAAGGGTATTTATGCGCCTCATACTTGTTGTGGATTAACATTTCAGCCATCCCGATTTCAGTGCTGTAGTTAGGTGACATGTTTAGTTTGATATGTCAATGTCTGATCCACGTTTGATTTTTTCAATTTAAGCAAGTGGAAAACCAGTTCTTATACATCACGGTGATCTCTCAATGGCCATAAGCTCTAGTCAAAAGAATTTTAGGAAGTGGGCCTCACTTTGCCCTGATTCATTTCTGACATTTTCCTGATGGGTGGCTTCTTCATGTTATCTATGTCACTACTTTTTCCTGAACCTTTAGGAGAACAGCCTCGCACAATGAAATACTCTTTTAGTTTCTCATCTCTGCGGGTCAACTAATATTTCTTGTCATGACATCTTATTGGCATATATAGCTCTTCAACCTCTTTATCAAACAATGATTGGTCTTTTGCCTCTTCAATTCATATAACAATATGGCTAGCTATCCTGACCGAAACACTGTGCTTTTGACAAATTCCAAACTTGCAGCTTATCTGCATGAAGATTCTCTCATTAAAGCCATCCTTTAAATATTGTTCTCAGATGTATTTTGATATACGGAAAGCATAAATTAATTATTTTTTTCGTTTTTATTTGTGTATGTTATGCTGATTGATCGTGCATCCAGATTTTTATACTGCTTGGGATGTTATATCGAAGCATGCCCAGAACTACTCTACAAACCCAGTTGTTGCTGAAGGGTAAGTATGCATGTGTTCCCTGTGTTTAGCCATTTAAGCCTTCTGGACAAGTTATTGAATTATAACTTTGATGTACTGATGCATTCTTAAGTAGGAGTAATCTGTTCCTCACTTATCAGGAATTTCAAAGAATATAGTATGATCTTTTACTGGTATGACCTGCTTATGTGATAGGGAGTAGGGATTCGTACTTGACATATTTGATAATTTTCTACATGGATGGTTTGTATTTACTTGGTAAGCGTCAAAACTCAAGAATCACCAACTTTAGTTACATTCTTCTCATGTGTTTCAGTAGCATTTTCTCCCTTTCTTATGTGACTGCATCCTTAACACAATTGGTGCATGCAAGCTAGGTTACACTTGTCCCCTCCCCAGTGAGTGGCAGTTTGAAATCATTATCGGGTAATAAAGATTCAGGCAATATATTTCCCTTTTGTTCCTCAGTGAGTGGCATTTTGAAATCATTATCGGGTAATAAAGATTCAGCCAATATCTATACCTTTAGATACGATTTATAGACGGATAGTTGTGTTTATTTCCCTACCATATGTGTTGACGCCAATGGGATTCAGTGAATGCTGTAGGGAGTAGGGACTGAATTGAGGCTCCATAAATCCCCAAAGGAGACAGATCTTGGTTGTGCCCATAGAAATGGCTGTAAGCCCATCATGTTCATATGATTTTGATGATGGAAACAGTTTCAATATACTTTTAAGCAAGCATGGGCAATTTCAATTGTTGTTACTATTTCATCTATCATTTCAAACTTTGCTTAATGCATCTGGATCTTCATCCTTGAATAGCATATGCCTTCTTTTGAAATGGGGTGCAATGGATGCTGAAGCGTACCCGGATATGGCGATGAATATTTTAGGAATACTATGGGAAGTTGGAACACCCAGACAGCCTTGTGATGCGTCTCTATGGAAAAAGGCTAGGATATCTGCTTTTGAGGCATTAACACAGTATGAGGTAAATTATTGTGATTCTTCACGTTGCTTACCAGATCTTTGCTCCTGTCATGCTGCAATGGACCCTTTTGAGGCTTCTTGCTAAAGATATATGGTTGTATCCTTACTTACTGCTCACCGTCTCATCTTTCTGCGCGGTTGTTTCACCGTGGTATTTTTAAGTCATGTCATTCCTGTAGGTACCTCATATCCAACAGTCGCTTCCAGATTTTAGGACAAAGAGCTTGGAGATACTTATTTTTGAGACTGAGGCTGAAGTGCTTGAGTCCATAGAAAAACTTGAAGTAAAGATGATAACATATGAGCACATGTAAAGAACCACTTTTTAAACATCTGCTGTTTGCTTCCTGGGCGAGGATTCTGAACTGCTAACATTTTCCCATTCATTTGCAGGACAAGGCGAAGATTAGTCAAAGGGAAAAGGGTATATGTGAGCAAGATTGAGAAGTTACTAGATGTTTTTCCAAAGGTTATTGGCATTTCAGGTATCTATAACTGTTTCTGTGAGGTTAATGAAAATTTCATTTTTTGGCTTACAATGTTTCTTATACACATACACATTTATATATGTATATCATGGTAGACTTTAGAATGTATCATGTTAGACTTTAGAATGTTAGATTTAGAATTGGGTGAGGAGTAAAGAGAGGCCCGAGGGTAAGCGTGGGCTAGGACTGGACTGCTAATAAACTATATTGGAGGTTTCATTTCAAAACCAATTGCTTCAACTGAAGCCTCAAGACGATATACCGGTCTGTGGCTATTTACTTAGCGAAGTGGGATAATATTATCTAATACGACCCCTTACGTGTGACCCGGTGACCGAAAGGGTTGAGCTCGTTGCCCTTGAAGAAGAGAGGAGGAGATAGTGGATTTTGGCGAAGAGAGGGGCTGGAGGGTTCCGTAGAAGGAGCGGAGTTGGCAGGCGTAAATCGGCCCGCTCTGCTACAGACTCTGGGTTCCATACCCATGATCTTTCTTAATTACTAGCAAGGCTTGTTCATTCCCAATGCGGGTTTTTAAATACCTCAACACGCCCCCTCACGTGTAGCCAAACGCCCGGATTTAAGGCTTAGGGCATGGATTCTTTAGATTCAGCTAGCTCGAAGCTAAATCATTTTGGGACCTTGGGCTTGCACGTGTAGAGGGTCTGCTCTGAAGTATGTATCTATGCATACATATATAATATTTCGAAAAATATTTTCTTTATGATGTCCACCCAAAAAAGGATAATCCACTTGTAATAGTCTTGGTTTTGTAAATTTCTGCTTGATATGTTATAGTTTTGTAATATTTTGAGTTTAGCAAGATCTGCAGAATTAATGTCGTAATCGTAGGAAAGAGAGCAAAATAATGAAAGTTTGCTAGTGATTCAAGATGGAACCTTAAAAATAAATTTTGAAAGAAAAACAAAGAAAAGAATCGCTGTAGCTCGTCACGAAAGGATTATTATCTAAATATATACTGGCAAATGACCACTGGCTGGGTTTATAGATGGTATTGAGGCAGGCAATGAATTATATTGTTTACAGATGTGAATTTAAAAAAAAATTTCAAAATAGGCAGTGAAAATGTTTGATTTGCAGGAAGTAACAGCAAAGAAAGAGTACTACCTGGTGCAGCTTTATTTTCCATAGCCTTTGGTGCTAAGGATGTGAATAACCAAGGGAATCAAAAGTAAGATAACTACTGCAATGTTTAACATTTGGAAACTTGTTTAAATGACATTATTTTCATTTTAAATTCGCATTATTTAGTGCTCAGGTATATAAAGATGTACAGTGTAAATACGAGAATGCGTTGGTGGAAATAGCTGCTTCACTTCAACTCTCAAGAAATATTCTTATTGCACATCTTTCACTGCAATCATGGAAGCCCTTCATACAACGATGGATGAGGGCTCAAATATTGTTAGTTGATGCCAAGTCATCGTCCACTTTAGTGGATAAAACGTTTAAAGCTGCTAATGACATTCTGAAGGTTCAGTATCCCTGCTGCTTTTGTGTGACATGAACCATGGTGCTCTCACATAACCAGTTTTTGCATGCATTTATGCCAAGTATGAGACACTATCATGATTATTTTGCAGTGTATGAGACGGATTGCCGAGGAATCCATCCCTAGATCTGCCGAGAATATCGCGCTTGCTGTTGGTGCACTTTGTACGGTAAATATTACTTTTCTATTCTCAGAAAAATGAATGATAACTTCTATACCTCTTGAAGTATATGCCAAAAATCGAGCTGCAGGATTTTGCAGATTATTTTTGTGTGCTCTATTTTCTTTGGCCTTCCTGACTATATTGTAAACTAGCTTCTGATGTGTTGAAAATGTATTAAAAGCACATCAGCTTCTTAGTGTAATGAACATAAAGCATCTTTCATAGTGAGCTATATATTTTTCTTTGAGATCAGCTTATTGCGTTGATCTGATTGCAGTAGTCTTTGTGCAATTACTTTCTGCTCACATGGTTCTCTGCTTGAAACGGTTTTTATTCTAGAAGGATACTTTGAATTATGCTGATAATAACAGATACATGCTGAAATCTTGCATAAAACATTGTGCAGTTAAAATTACAAGTTGAGTGACTTTGCTGTTGGTTTTTTATGATTTATTAAGTATGTAATGTAGAATATCCTCAACGTTCACCAGCCATATACTAATACAACAATTACATGCCTGACGAAAACAAGAACCCATTCCTTTACATGCCTGACAAAAACAAGAACCCATTCTGCTATAACAAGTCCAAAGGTTCACTGTGGTCAAACTTCAAAAATGTTAATATCGAGAAGTGCTGTTTTTGTAGCTGAGTTCAGTTCAGTCCTTACACAGTTTTTCTTGTTTTCAGGTCCTTCCCCCATCTGCACATGCTGTTAAATCTACTGCTTCAAAGTTCCTACTGAATTGGGTGTCACAGGTAGAACATGAATATCGCCAATGGTCAGCTGCAATTTCTCTTGGTGTCATCTCAAGTTGCCTGCATGTGATTGACCACAAACAGAAATTCCAAAACATAAATGCACTCCTAGAGGTACATAACTCTGTGAAACTTGTCCTAAGACGTTATTCGCACTAACGTATATAATGCATCCAGCATTGTCCTATCTTGAAAGAGTGAGTTATTGCATGGGCATGACTTAGAAGTTTGATATATGGTCCTGGTCTGATGCTCTTTATGTCTATTTTCAGATTGCATCTATCAGCAAAAGCACCCTTGTTAAAGGTGCTTGTGGAGTTGGTCTGGGCTTTTCCTGTCAAGATCTTCTTACAAGGTTTGAAGTGGAAGATGACCCCCATATTGACAAAGAAACATACAAGATGCAAGAAACAGATTTACTCAGAAAGATAATTACGACCTTATCCCAGTTAATAATTCCATATGCTCAATCTTCATCTAATTCTCTTCGAGGCCTATCCGTGTATTTTTCACGGGGTACAAGTAATACTGATTTGGGTATCTCTGCCGGGTCATCTAATGAAAATCCTGAAGAGTCAGAAGAAGATATATGGGGTGTTGCAGGACTTGTCCTGGGATTGGGAAGTTCTGTTGGTGCAGTTTACAGAGCTGGGTATATTGATGCTGTGCTCGAGATTAAGAAGTTGATTGAGTCATGGATTCCACATGTGAATCCCTTGGTTCAAAACTCTGCTATCTCTAGCAGGGAGAAATCGGAGTTAGTGCTATCTGTTGGGTCTTGTCTTGCACTTCCTATCGTAGTGGCTTTCTGTCAGAGGGTAGAATTGATTGATGGTGCTGAGTTAGACCATCTAGTGCGAGGTTGCCGGGAGCTCATCTATGAATTACTCTCTGTCAAGAAATCCGGATCTTTTTACCACAGCTTGTTGATGGCATCTTGTGTTGGATCAGGAAGCCTTCTTGCGTGCATTTTGAATGAAGGAATGCACGCAATGGATAGCGAGCATATTATTGATTTGTTCTCACTTTTTAAGAAAACTTACTCTAACCCAAACTCTCCTCTTATACACTTCGGTGGGATGCTTGGAGTTGTGAATGCGTTAGGGGTGGGTGCTGGGACTCTGTTTCTACAATACCCTACGGCTTCTTTGGGTACTGCTCACAATCACAAGGTGGTTCATGACTTCATGTGAAAATGTCTTTTTATTTTAATAAATATTTCTTGGTTCATCCTTATTGTTGTTATGTATTTGTTAATCTGGTCATCAACAGGAATCTTCTTACGTCATGGGCCCTCTTCTCTGTAGTGCTGTCTTGGAACCTTGTTTGACGTCATCAATTCAAGATATCTTTCTTGTTGCGCAAAATTCTGATGACCATCAACTGCAACAGTATGCTGCCTGGGCCGTTTCATTTCTTAGACATTATTTTTTGTCCCAAGAAGTTCAAAAAGAGAAGAGCAATATAAAAAAAGAGAATCATGGTTCAAAGTATGCTTCTCAAAGTTTCCCAGAGGACAGCATAGTTATGAAGCTCTCCCTGTGGCTGATGCATCTGAACTATTGTGAGGTATGTATATTCACCTTGCTATGCTCGACAAAGACAGATTTGTCTCATGCCACCATCGCATCTTTAAACACCTAGGCCCTCTTCTTTAATATTTATGATAAAATTCTATTCACCCATCATTTTGCGAAAGACGATAGTCACGTATGTCTTACCACATAATGTGGAACATTTTCTCACTATGGAGTTTTCAATGGTGAACTATTTTTTTTGGTTCTGTTGATGTTCTGAGATGCTTGAACCTTATACCGTCTGTATGATGGAGTGAAACAGTTACCTTCTTCTACACATTCGAATCTGAATAATTTAAAAGGTGTAACTGTTGCAGAGGAAGAGGTTTATTCATTTTCAAAGTGGTCAAGCCACATGGTTGGCTATAATCCCTATCCCCTCTGATCACTACATTTCAATCCCACCCCCTCCCTCTTTGAATGCAGAATGGTCCCAATCCACATGTCAACACAGTTTCTACTGCCTTACGGTGTCTCTCCAGTGCTCCTAGATTGCCACTTTTGGAGTGGGGTGCAATCATCAGGAGGTGCATGAGATATCAGGATCAAGTTGCAGAGATATTGAAAGCAGCTTCATCTCTTAGAAAAGGAATCTTGAGGGAGCAATGTTTAGCGTTCTCTTTAGCGCATGCAAATCAATTCGATCCACTACTGACTTTCCTTGATGAGCTGTCCGACTTACCCAGGTTCAGGACACTTGAGATGAATCTGCAGTCATCTATCCTCTCGCACCTTCCAGATCTGATAAAGATATTTTCTGGGTCTAGGCTAGAGAAGCTATTTGATGATGTGGCTAACTATATGCTGTCTTTAGTTTCTTCAGACCAGCTCTATGGCCAAGAACAGCAAAGTTTATTACGAACTTCATGCTGGAAGGGCTTATGTATGTGTTTGGATGAAACTTCTATCAGTTCTTCAGAGTATATATACAACATTGAGAATTGCATGGAGGTGCTTTTTTCGTTGTTACCAGGAACTGTGGATGAAGAGTCCGTTTCTGGAGTGACTTATTCATATTCAATGGAGGAGTGGTACGAGGCAGTCAAATGCCTAGGGAAGGCTCGTTTGGACTGGTTGTTGGATCTTCTGCAGGTAAGATATGCATAGCCATGCTGGAATTACATTTTATGAATTATCTAAAGAATTGTATTCCCTAACAACTTGTGCGTTTTGGTGGGGGCGGGGTGGGGGGTGATTTGTACTCCAATGAATTTGTATTTTTCAAATTTGAGAAGTAGCTATTCACTAATATACTTTAAGTGTCGAACTCCTAGTCGAATGCAATGCTGTTCTCTCTCTCTCTCTCTATAGGAAAATGATCAAATACAAACCATAAATATCGTACAAACGTGCGAACTGTTGTATCTTTGTATCTTAATTTTTTTTGTTGTATCTTAATAAGACCCCGTTGTATGTTATTACATTTTTGTTGTATCTTCGCATC
>JAOTQG010148413.1:0-18881 GCA_025631175.1 Iris virginica
GAGAGAGAGAGAGAGAGAGAGAGAGAGAGAGAGAGAGAGAGAGAGAGAGAGAGAGTACAACGATGAAAGAGATGGAACGATTCTTTCGCTCTCATATCAATTTGATGGGGGTGGTCTCCAAGAATTAAAAAACACAAGATGTCGCTCAACCGAGGGTGACGGTGGTGCAACACACGACCACTAATCACAAAAGCCACTCATCAGGATCAAGCTACTCGCTGGATTTCAGGGAGGATGCCACTCACTTCAAAGAAAGTACACTTCAAAATAAACTTAAATCTAAATGCTACCATTTCATTGATTTGCATTACAATTTATATAGCGAGTACAAAGCTTTCATTCAATGAACATAGTGAAGGAGCGCATGAACCAATTAAGATATTGAACTCGGACGGTCAAACATCCCTAAAAATATTCCCTCCATCTCAAACTAAAAGTCTTGTATTGATTTTTTGAAGTCAATTTAAAATATTTTCGAATTAATTGTGGACAAACATGAATTTGGAATTTTCCGATTTTTAATACACGAGATCAATAGTATCCGAGTGTACTTGATAAATGTTACTCCTTAGTCCTTCCATCCCACTTCAAGGTTTACACTTAAATCATCTTTTTCATGGAGGGAAATCTTTGACTAGGCATGAAGATTAATAAATGGGTTGAAAATGACTAATTTCCATGGAAGTCCTTAAGAATGTGGCCATAATTATCCCTTTCAAAAAGTAAGGGTAACATGGTCAAGTCGAATGACCCAAAAGGGAGTATAATTTTATTTTCTATAACTTGATGTAAATATGTTAAATATCAGTTCCAAAATTGATTCAAATTACAGGATATTTATTTTGGAACGGAGGGAGTAGTAAAACTTGACAACTTCCTAGAAAATATAACGACTAAAATCTGTGTATGATAAATAAAAATAAATTCATCTCAATTATCATAATTGCATAAATATAATTTTGAGAAAATTCTTTACTCTTCAAATGTTATTTAAATCTTATGAAGTAGTGATTTAATTTTGTAGGTTTCGCATACCGTGCTTAAAAAATAAGCTAAATTATCAACTACAAACTACAATAAAGAATGGCACCCACTGTGATAATTTCCTGGGTCAGCCACTCAGCACAAAGAATGAGACCTCCATTCCCATTTGAGGCGCCTATGAAGACGCATACTAAGTTCATGTGGCTTGTCCATTTTCAGGCATCTTCCGCACCATTCAAGAGGTGCAATCATGATTAAAAATAAGCTAAATAATCAACTACAAAAAAGAATGGCCTGAGTCTCCCACTGAGCACAAAGACTTTATGAGGCCTCCATTCCCACTTGAGGCACCTCTGAAGACTTATAGCTTAGGGTCATGGCCATCTTCAGGCATCTACCACACCAATCATGAGGTGTAGATGACAGAAAAGTATCATTCCTGAGCACAAGGTACAGTAATTTTATCTCTTTCACTTGGGCATTTTAAGTAAAACATTCTTCAGCTTTGTCATTTTGTCCAGTCTTTTTTCTGAAGTGCACATAACTCGAAAGTGCTTAGCTCAAATTTACCGAATCAACTTCAGTTAGAAGTGAGGCAAGCACATTAACCAACTCAGATTAAAAAAAAATTGGAAAAGCAAAAATATACATATGCCATTTCCTTTCTCCCCATTTACCTCCAAACCTTGCGATTCGAAGTAAAATTGGTAATTCACTGGCCACCAACATGGTCACCTTTGATAAAAAAAAAATATTGATAAAAAAAGAAATGTCATTGATAAGAGAAGAAGATACAAAACCCGCGGACAAGAAATCCACCAAAATTAAAAACAACAAATACACCCGAATTACAATATATCACATTTCCAATCTCTAGTCAAATCACTCGAAGTCAAGCCCGAAAAACACCAAAACTCCTAGCCAAAACAGAAGACTGCAGTGATCTCCCATAACGGAAGCGATAACTCTTGATTTTTAAAAATTCGAGAGTTTCTCTCTAAACAAATGTTTCACAACAGACTGAATATATTGCAACCACACAACAAAGAAGCATCCCTTGATCGACCAAAACTCAAATGTCTAATCATGCAAAATTTCTCCACACAATCATGCAAAACTCTTCCACACAGCGAGACATAATATAGAGCTCACCCTGTCTGCTCCAAAGACTCCGAGCCGTTGAACAATGAATGAACAAATGGTCACGAGACTCGCTAGCCCACATACACACAACAGACACATATGGAGAGATATACATCTTTCGATACCTACTCTGCTGCCAATCATTATTCAAACGACCAAGGACCACTGACAAACCAAAGAATTTTTATTTGAACACAAACTTGAACTTCCAAATGAAATTGTAAAGAGGAAAGTCAAACGGTGTGGACGAAGAATTTCAGAGAAGATCTGGTTAAAGATCCAACGAACGAAAAGAAGACAACCGTAGCAATAAATTTGTGACCGATATGGATTTCCTATCACTAAAATTCCTCACAAAATGAGCAATAAATTTGCGACCGATATGGATTTCCTAAGATTCATCACAAAATGAAAATTTCAAGTCACCTCACCTCCCTCCCGAACAAAAAAAAAGCAATAGGCGTGTTATGAAAACAGGAAAGTCGAAACATGCGAGGAAAATAGATCTTGAGAGGAAAGTTCCCTGTCGAATGATCCTCCCAATACTGGACTCGATTCTCAATCGCGACCTCATAATGACCATAAGGATAGAAGAGGTGAAAATAGTTAAAAATAAACTTCGAGAGACTGGCATACGTGCTGAAAACAATAGCAGATGCATCCCACCTATTACGGTCAACACCAAACTTGGTCCGAATAACTCTATGTCATAAAGAATCCTGCTCCAACGGGGAATGCTATAACCGCTTACCAATCAGAGCAATGTTTTTTATAACGACGTTCTCAAGCCCTAAGCCATACTCTCCTCCCCAATCCTACGCTACAAAAATCGACGCATTATCCCCTCTAATCGCTCTTCTATTTCTGTGAATAACTTAAACATTGGCAGATAATTAGACAAACATGAATCAATAAGAGTATCTCCCCCCAAAGAAAAACGCGCCCCATTCCACTCTGCTAGCCTTTTTTGACACCTTTTCAATAACCGAATTCCAAAATTTAATCGCGCTAGGATTCTCATCTAAAGGAAGTCCAAGATAGGAAAAAGGACAATTCATAAAAGAACACCCCAAAAGATTAGCATATGAATTCAAAGATGGAGGTTCAACATTAATGCATGCTAATTCACACTTAGTTGAATTGATCTTAAGACGACATAATCTCAAAGATTCGAAGATCGCTGCTCACATTTGCAAATCTACCACGATCTTCGAAAAAAAATAACATAATATCATCGGCATATTGAAGATGAGAGACCTTTATACCATCATGTCTTACCCAACAACCCTCTATAACATCCCTCATCTCATTCCTCATTAATAACCTACTAAGAACATCTACGACTAACGTACAAAGAAAATGAGACATTGGATCCCCTTGGCGAAGTCCTCTTGAAGCACGGAACCACTCCTTCGGCTCCCAACCGACCATAATAGAGAATGAGAAAGATCAAAGACACCCTCCGATCCATTTATGCCATGTAGAACCAAAACCTTCTCTTCCATAACTAGATAAGTAAACGCCAATTTACCCAATTGTACGCATATGGTTAGCCCTATCCTACCTCTTCTCCTAAGATCATCCACATTAACTACCAAAGACGCATCAATCAATTGACGACCCTTAACAAATGACACATTGAGCTTCAGAGATAGTATCACCCAATACCTCTCCACCTCTCCAAGTCCGCGAGAGAGCGCCTTTGTTATAATCTTGTAAATGCTAGTAACAATAGGCCGAAAATTCTTAATCTTAAGAGACCTCTCCTGATGCGAGTTCATCAAGCTCGCTTAAGGATTCGCCTAAATTACCAAGTCGCGTCAAACGGACGAGGCTAGTTGAAGGTAATTTTGAAGGTAATTGTGGGGTTTTGTCGTCAATTAAGAAGGGAGAAAGAAGGTTATTGGTAGCACGACTACTGGAATCAAGGGCACGGTGTGAGAAACCTAAGCAAAGCATAGGCGAGCTAGGGAGGCTTGCTCGGCAGCGAGCTACGGCGAGTTGTCGGCGAGCTAAGAAAAGTTGCGGGCTTGAAAAGTGAGCTCGGCTTGCTCGGCAGCGAGCAACATCATGGTCGGCATGCTCGCATCGGGCAGCGTCATGCTTTTCTTTTCCGAGTTGGTTTCCAAATTGATTTCTTATTCCTAGTCGATAAAGGCTCTTATTTAGTTAGTTTTCTATTTGGTTTCCAAGATTTAGTCGTTATTTTGTTTCCTAGTTTGAATAAGTATTTGTTTTCTTTTCATATTAGGATTTACTAGTTACTAGTTTCATATTCTTAGTTAATTTAAGATTTCAATTTTATAGCCTATATAAAGGCCTCTATTATATTCAATTGACATAAAAACGTTTGAATTTGAGATTAATTGAAAGCTTTTGCTTTGTTCGAAATTCTCTTTGTGAGATTTCTTTGATTTGAATTTTTTGTTCTTGAATTTTATTTTTGAACAATTTATTCCACTATTGAGTTCTTAGGTTAATCAAGACCGAGGGATTTAACAGCATCCATTCTTTTATCTTTTCGATTCTTCAAACAATTGCGTTTGTTGGGTTGATTAGCCCGCTCATCTTATCTTATCGATCAACGTTCCTACGTTTCCGTTGAAAAAATGATTCTTAATCATTCATCGATTAAGGGTTCTCTCATCATCTCCTTTTTAGGTTTAAGAGTTATGAACGTGGAATTGATACTCAGACACACAACCCCATTAGCATAGAACTCAGACATCACTCTTCACAATGTCCCAACAAGATTGGAAGAAGGCTAGAGTAAACCTATCTAGACCAGAAAGAGATAGGTGCCTTATCTCCGGCCAACTCCGAAATGTCGGGCGAATCTCACCCTCCTCAAACGCTATCTCCAAACTATCTTCCTTCTCCCCTGAAATGAGACTTCAGTCCGGCCCCTCATCATTGGTCGGCTAGAAATCCTTCCGCAATAATCCTGCATCTCTAACAATAGCGCTACCATCTGTCTCAATCTCCACGATGTAACCACGTCTACGCTTTCCTGTAGTCACTCTGTGAAAGAACTTGGAATTGCAATCCCCTTCCTTAACTCGTTTAACTCTAGGCTTTTAACGCCAGCTTATATCTTCTTTGAAAAAAATATCCTCAATCTGCCTAGAACGTCTATTCAATTCCTCGTGCGACAAACACCTAGATTCTTCAACCCTATCCAACTCTTCAACTTCCCTAATAAGTTCACTCTTCCTCACCCTAATATCCCCAAACACCTTCTTCCGGATCTTTAACTTCTCCTTTAAGAATCTCAGTTTACTCATCAAAACGAAACATGCCCACCCCTCGACCACACACTCCTCCCACCATTTACCCACCAATTCTTTAAAACCACAATGAGATAATCACATGGTCACAAAACGAAAAGGGGTGGGGCGCCACCGAATATGAGGACTCGAGCAATCAGAAAGTGATCTGACACAATACTAGGGAGAACTGATTGGACCAAATCAGGAAAAGTATCCTCCCACGAGTTATTGACGAGAAATCTATCGATCATAGTTGCACAATTCCTCTCCCCTGACACAGACCGACTAGGTGAAGGTGATATTAGACACGTAGACACGTAGATCTCGTAAACCCTGCTCTTCAAAGCATCTCATGCTAGTGGTAATTCTAGACCCCTCCCTCCATCTTTTCACAAGATCTGCGAAAAACATTAAAATCTCCCCTAAAACATCAGCGAGACCCACATAATCCCGCCAAATCATGAAGCTCGTCCTAGGAGGACTCACGACCACGAGCTCCGTAAGGTCCGTAAACCGCAATAATCCACCACTCGCCAAAACCCCTAACGTTTGCTCTCACCGACAAAGTAAACCTCCCACGGACAACCTCTAATCTTGATATTATCCGAGTGTCCCAAATAATAACAATCCCACTTGAAGCCCCTATTGACGGTAAAAACTCCCATTACCTAAACCGTGTTGCTATACACCTCTTCCAAGTCTCCTCAAGCATCACAATATCGGGATTAGCATTCTTCAAAACTTCCGAAACCTTCGGACGCTTTGGGCAGTCCCCGAGACCCCTAACATTAAAGCTAAGCACTTTCATCGCGAGCGGTAGATAGCGACCTCGTCCCCTCCACCTCTCTACTCCTACTTCTACTCCCTCTCCCCTTTCCACCGTAGTTAATTGTTGATCTTAAATTCAATAATTCCCGCATCCCTTTATTAAGGTTAGTGCTCTTAGTATTCCTCCCTTTAGGGCTCACTACAACTCATCCCCCCTTCCCCGCCTTCTTGGGTCCACAAGTCGAACCCCAATGCTTTCTAGCACTTCCTCAGGATCCGAGTCATCAAAAGCATTTCCGAGTGATCTAATGCATTTAATTTAACTTCCCTCATTGCCCATCTAGTATCGGAGTCGAATTATTCAGTCCTCGATGCTCACCGTCGTTGGTAAGATACCTCTATCATCTCTCAAACCTAGTATTAGTCCCTAAAAAGTCATTATCCGAAAGACTCAAAGGACTCCAGGAAGAACTAGAACCAGGAACAGAACTTAAATTAGGAGTACAAGAGGAAAATGAGGTACCGCCCAGCTTATGGCCTAAAACTAAAATCTTGTTAAATCGGTATAGGATCGTATTTGGGGCAGAATCGGTAAGATCGCTCGGTAGAATCGTACAATCCTATGCGATTCTACCGATTTTAATTCGCAGGTCTTAAATTAGACAGAAACCTACGGAAACGGGTCGGATCCGATTTGAAACCTAACCCATTTGCAAGTTAAAAGCTCTAGGCCTAATTTAGTCGAGCGATAACCATTCCAAACCAGTCGCGAGGAAATCTAGCGTGCGATTACAATCGCAGTTCATTCAGCCAAGGAATCCTAGCATAAAAGGAATCCCGTGACCTGTCCGCAAGCCCTATCCTCCCTATCCTCTCTCCTGGTCGATTTTCTGGTTTGGAGGTAAGTGAGTCGATCCCTTTTCGGCTGAAACCCAAATGTCTTCTTCTACTGCTGCTAGAAAAAGGAAAAATGGTAGTGGACAACAAGGAGTAACTGCCGAAGAGCTTTTAGTTTTTAAGTGTTTGTTATTGTTAAACATAACAAGGAGCTTTTACTCCCTTTTTGACAAAGAGTAACTGCCAAGTACCAGCCAAATCCCTTTTTGACAAAGAGTAACTGCCAAGTACCTGCCAAATCCCTTTTTGAGCTAGTTTTTAGTTGTTTGTTATTGTTAAACATATTTTATTTACATCGACAATATTATGTTTGTGTTTTTTTTATCAATGTTATGAATTAATTATGTTATCATACATACGTTGTTATATTTATGTTGGTATATGTATTACCAATTATGTGTAATAACATGTAATTTTAGGAAGTTTGTAAAATCGTAAGATTTTTCGATTCCGATCTTACTTAAGATCCTGATTTTGCCTACCTTGGTGTTCGGTGCATTTGCCTCGTGGTGCATCGAATAGGCTAGAGGCGCCACGCCATCGTGGTAAAAAATGAGCAAGAGCAAGGGCGGATCAGAAAATTTACTAGGCTTAGATTAGCAACTTGAAACATATGAACCATGACATGTAAAGGGATGGAGTTAGTAAATACAGAAGAAAGATTAATATAGCATGTCCACGAGAAACAAGATGGGTAGGTCGAACGCTAGAGAAATAAAAAAAATACATGATTTAGATTTTACTATACCTAAAAAAATAGAAAGTTAGCATAGTAGGAAATAAGGATCTAAAAGAAGACGTAAAGTTACTAGTAAAGGACATAGAATCATACTTTTAAAATTGGTATTAGGAGAAGAAATAATTAATGTAGTTAGTGTCTATGTGACGAAAGTGAGACTAGACCAACTTATTAAGGATCAATTTTGGGAGAACTCGGAGGAATTAGTTTAAGGGATACCTGAAAGCGAAAAACTCTATATTGCGGAAGATTTTAATGGTCATGTGGGAGAACACCTATAGGGTATGAGGGAGTGCATAGAGAATATGTTTTAGTGATAACAATAATGGAGGAGTGGCTTTATTAGATTTTACGGTTGCCTACGACCTAGCAAACACTTGTTTTAAGAGGAGGGAAGAACAAATAGTAACTTTACAAAGTGGATTAAACAGAGCCAAGACTATTTTTTAGGTGGAGAAGTTAATAGGTTAAATTGTAAGGTGAGAGTCTAACTTTTAACATAAAATTACGATGCTTGATATCACCTTTAAAACTACAGTGTAGGAAAGACGCTAAAAATCCAAGAACCGAGTAGTGGGATCTAAAAAGCGAGAAACTCGATTTATTTAGAAAGAAAACGAAAAGATGCAACATGGAATATAATGGATGAGACTGACGAGATGTAGAATAAAATGTGTGAGTGCATCAAAAAGTGTCAAACGAGGTATTAGGGGAGTCAAAAGGCAAGAGACATAGATAAGGAACTGTGATGGTAGAAGGAGGAAGGCCAAAAAGTAGTCCGAGGAGGCATTAGGGGAGTCAAAAAGGCAAGTGATGAATTTTATAATACTCCCTCCGTTCCATAATAGTAGTCCTTTTAGAAGTTAAAATTTGTTTCGAATTAGTTGTCCTTTTAAAATTTCTACGAAGTTTTTACATATACTTTCCTATATTACCCTCCTACTTTCCCAACTACCAATACTCATTAATTACACTTTATCTCTTTTCTCATTAATAAAGAGAGACTATTTAATAAGGGTAAATTTATCGATGTAAATTATTTCTTAATATATGTGCATAAGTCTAAAAAGTCCACTATTGTACACGGAGGGAGTAAATAAGATACAAAAGCAGGGGAAAAGGCTATATACAAACTTGCAAAATCAAGAGGAAAACGAGGGATTTCAACAAGGCAAAATGCATTAAGGATGAGACTCCCGCGTTTTAGTCAAAGATGAAACACAAGATAGAAGGAGAATATACTTTGAGAAACTAATATATGAGCAACATGTAGGAAATGTAGTAAACAACGATAGCAACATCAATAGGAAAAGTAGAGATATTACTTTCTTTCGTAGAACTAAAAATATGAGGTGAAGTTTGCATTAACAAAGATGAAAATCGAGAAAACTTGAGAACCACATGGAATAGCCCTCAGGTAAGGAAATGCCTAGGTGATGTAGGGGTGTCTTGGCTAGTTAAATTATTTAATAAACTTACGATGATTAAAAAAAAATGCCAGATGAATAGAGGAGCATGATAGTACAAATATACAAATATAAATGCGACGTTCAAAGTTGCACGAATTATAAAGGTATTAAACAAATGAGTCACACAATGAAGATTTCAAAGAGAATAGTTTAAAGTAGACTAAGGAGGGAGACGACGATATCAGAGAATCAATTTGATTTTATGCCGGGTAGATCGACAATGGAGGCTATCCACCTATATGGAGGCTATCCACCTATTAAGGAGATTGATGAAATGCTATAGGAAAGGAGAAAAATGATCTACACATGATCTTTATTGACTTAGAGAAGACACACGATAGAATTCCTAAGGGGGGTAATTTGGTCGATCTCGTAAGAAGAAGGGTTTAAAGTGAGATAAACTAGGTTTATTAAGATATGGATGATAGAACATCGACATTAATTAGAACTATGGCAGAAGTCATGCGAGTATTCAATCACTATTGAACTAACCCAAGGATCGGCCGTAAGCCAGTATTTTTTTGCCTTAGTAATGGATGAAATAACTAGACATCTGCAAGGTGATATACCTTGGTGCCTGTTATTTGTCGATGAAATTGTCCTTATCGATGAAATAAAGAATGAGATTAATGATAAATTAAAAATGGAGAGAAGCTTTAGAAGTCAAAGCGTTTTAAAGTAGGAGCAAAACGGAGTGTATGACTTGCAACTTTAGTGGTAAGAAGAGTATTTGTGAAGTGAAAGTTAAGTTAGATGAAGAAGAAATCCTGCAAAAGGAAATATTTCGGTACATAGGACCAATTATTAATCAAGATTGAGACATTGGAGAGGATGTCAATCATAGAATAAAATCGAGTCGGTGAAATGGAAGAGTGCATATGGAGTGTTATGTGATCGGCGTATACCAGTAAAGATAATTAGAAAATTTTATAAACCAGGTGTAAGACATGCGCTATTGTATGGAACTCAATTTTGGATTACTAAGAAGAAACATACTAACAAGAAGAGTGTAGCAAAATGCGAATGTTTAAATAGATATGCGGTAAAATTAGAAAAGACAGGATTCGTAACGAACATATACGAGAAACTACAGAAGTAGCTTCCATAGTAGAGGAAATGATAGAGAATCGCTTAAGACGAATTGGTCATATGCAAAGTACGTAGGCCTCTTGGTGCTGCAGATACGATGTGAGGTGATATTAGCCTTAATCAAGCTAGGGGTGGGGGAAGGCCAAAGTTAACATGAAGATCGGCAGTATAAAAAGGCATGAAAAGACTGTGATCTATATGGTGAACTTGGCATTGGATCAAGTGGAATGGCAAAAAAGGATTCATGTATAGCCGACCAGAGTGATTGAGATTAAGGCTTTGTTGGTGGTGTTGAACCAATTCCAATAATGTACTCATACTACTCCTTTCACAAATATGAATAACATATTTTTACAAATTACTAAAGATTAACATTCAGTAATTTAGGGTCGAAAATAGTACTATTTGTCCTTTTGCATAAAATAATTACATAACATTTTTATCTTTTACTAATTTACTATATAAAGAAAAAACACTATTATTATTAACGAAGATTGAAATTATAAATAATTTGGAATATACTCGCATAAAAATGAACCGAATACATCCTCAATTTATTATTCAAATATAACACATTTTCATTAAACAAATAAAATAATATCAACATTGTTTACATCAATTAATCCTTTTAGCTATATAGCAAATGATATTGATAATTCACTATACGCTCCACACACTCACAATTTCGCTGCTAGGAAGCACAATTATAAAGGGACAAAATTGTCATTGTCTTCACTCGGTGAATTGCTGAACCATTAAGCACCCATTTGGTGTTGGTTCATTCGGCGCTCTTCGGAGCCATTCAACAACTATTCGGCGATTCCTATCAAGCATTCTTAATGTATTTGGTGTTGAATGATTAAGAGGCCTATAAAGCACTATCAAACACACCCTAACTTGAGAAAGGGCATGCACATGCAATAAGTCTCAAAGTTTCGATGCATTGAGAGAGAGAAACTAATGGGCCCCACATTGAACTTTTTCTCTTGTCATATCCAGTAGATTAAGTTCTCAACCACCACCAAGAAACATACATTGAAAAAGTTGGGGTATTTCGGTTCAAAAGCTTCAGATAATGAATAACAAAATGCTACCTCCAATTGCTCATGTAGTCGTTTTTGCACCTCCATTTGCAGCTTAAGCGCTTCAGTGATTTGCATTCCACTGCAGAAACAATGTAATGCATACTTGGTGAGCTTATTACACTTAATGGGAAGAATGAACCAAGTTTTCAGATGTCAGACCTCAAGATAACCTGATCAAAATCAAGATTTTAGAGTCCAACCTCCCAGTTAAGCAAGAGTGTTTTGACACTTCCCCAACATCATGATTTTGAAATATTTGAAAATAACAGTTCTACATGGAAAATTGCCCAATTGATTGACCTGCACTTCTAGATAGCCATGGCCTACCTCACTTATTCTTTGAATCCGTAGTTTCCTCTAGCGGTCTCCTTCAAAAAGCAGGGTTTCTAACAAGTTTAAGGCCTTTGTTTGGGACCCAGCGCATAGCAAGTCAATATCAGAAAGATTTGAGTCAGAATTGTAGGCCTTATAAAGCTCTTTCTCCAGATATAAGTGTTCTATGTAGGTAAGATGGTGAGTCACATAATCACTCAATTTTCCAATGACCTATCCCTTGGGAGCTTGGCAGATATGATCTGATTATTTTCAGTTCTAACTGAAGATTGTTTCCCCATCCTCATTTGCATTATATGTCTTCCTTCTACCATGATTTTGATCATGGTAAGAAAAGCTTTTCTGGAGAGTCCCGTGCATAGGAATAAGATGGTGTCTTTGGCATCTTTATTTGGTTACGAGTGCTTTCGATGGAGATGCTATTGCAGATCTATCTAATGATAGGAAAGTTTATATTGCAAGGAATTACTTCCCCAAAACAGTGTTTCCTTTCCGACCATATTCCTTAATCCTGTCTTTATGAAGTACATTGTTTTGTGATTTGTTAAGCTTCTCCTCCACTTGCCATTGTTTGGGAACCTTGTCAATGTTGCACATTTTCTTTTCTCACCTGAAAACAGCCTTTGTACCTGGGGTCAGCTATGTCAATCCTTTTTCACCATTGTTTGTCCAAAACAAGGTCATCACTCAACCCATTTTCTCATATGAATTCAGGTCTCTTTCTAGTCTAATCAATAAATTTCTATGTTTAGCAAGAACTAAAATTCTATATTGGAGTTCCTCACTAGATTACAAAAAGAAGGATTTACTTACGATGATCCATCCAAACTGGACAGCATATCCGCAGACTCTTTTGGATCAAAAGTTTTTCCTTGCATTAAAAAGTTAAAGTAATCAGTACACATCTTTCCTTAAAAAACTATCCATCATAGTTAGCTGTAAAGCATAGAACGAAGTTTGCCAAATTATGAAAGTTGGTTTGCTTAGGTAAAAGAGAAGGCGGAGAAAGTCAAAATATACCTTCTGGCGATGAGTCAGGGAGGTACTTAGCAAGTCGATATTTCTGCATCAATATATGTGATGAACAAAGAGGAATTTATTGAAAAAAACAATAACAGTTCAGAGGAAAAACAGCAAGTTATGAAACTTAAGCATTCATATACCTGCAAATGGCTTTTGACATGGTAAATAGTTAAACCCTGAACGCCCATGACTCTAAGGACACCTTTTGGAGTTGCACCTGTACAGAAAATGAATTCTTACTACATTTGTGACTATGCATAAATTCCATATTTGCTTTCTCAACTTTGAAAATATAGCTTTGGAAAAATCTATGCAAGGTCTCTACAAGTTTGATTCATATGGAATTCTCTACTATCTTTCTCACATATGCCACACAAATACCTTCACAAGTTCACCAAACAGTCGAGTCTATGTGTAAGAAATGTAATCTGTTGAATAGCCTAGAATAAATGCACGTTCTAAGGCAGTTTATTGTAAAACATAATGAAAAGAAATCATATTTATGGAGTGAAGGTAGCAACATAATAGAGAATGCTTCTTCCAATTATTGTCTTCTTCCTCTCTCATAGTACAATGTTTTCAGATTTCCCAGAGTAGATGGATAGTACCATCATGTGTTCATCAGAGATCAACTGTGGCAAAGACTGATGGAATAAATGAGCTGCAAAAAAGGAGAGATTGAGTTTCTTATTCTACAAGATCCACCCCATATGAGTGTACTTATTATAGTCCCTCCATCCTAAAATAAGAGTCTCTTATTCCTTTTTGGATTATCCCAAAAAAAATTGTCGCCTTTAGAATCTTTCCTTTTATAAAGCCTCAAGAAAGAGTTAAGACCACTCAATTTTCATGGACCCACAAGCCAACCATTTGTATCCACACACTAATGAAGTCAAGTGCAATCCTAAACTATGTGCCAAGTCCAATAGGACACTAATATTGGGACGGAGTAATAGAGCTCTTTACCAAAATTATACCAGCTTAGTGTCGAGTTAGCATGTACATCGGAGGAACCTTTGAAAAGGAACAAAGTGTGCATTCCTAAAACTATGTGCCAAGTCCAATGGGACACTACTACTGGGATGGAATAAAAAAAGTCTTTACCAAAACTACACTCATTTAGAGATCGAGTTAGCATGTACATCACAGGGACATTCGAAAAGGAATAAAAAGCCATGTACATCATGGAGACCTTTGAAAAGTGCATTCCTAAAACTATGTCTCAAGTCTAATGTGACATTAATTTCGGAAAGGAACAAAGAGTGATAGCAGCACAATCTAAACTTGAAGTAATTTAGATGAATGTCAAGATAACTCACGGTCTGGACCACCCAGTTGTGCCACAGCATCGACAAATCGTTCATGTAGCTCATGTGTCCAACGGAGTCGCTGCTTAGAGGCTAGATTAGGATTGTTGTTGACATTGTTAGCTCCATTTGCCATATCCATTGTGCAGGCACCACTGTTTAATTGTTCATCAAGGCATAGCACATTATTGTGAAGCAAACTTGAACCAGAAGCACCTGTTGGCTGATGCATATGTCATTGACCTGAAATAGAATGAAAATTGAACTAGGGGGTTATTTGACACGTCGAGAGAAATTTCAAAGACTTCAATGCAGCTAGCATGGGAAACAAGATTACATGCCAAATCTCCTCAAGTCTCAACCCTTTCTGACAGGTTAAGGGGAAGCAAAGTTAACTCAGAGCACACAAACCAACTACTATACGACTTATGAGTAACAAGAGAAACTTCATTGTCAATAGCTATGTTACCTGGACTCGGGAAGATTGATTGGGTGTGGCTATGGATGTGAGGATTGGGTGCCGTAAGTTGAAAATTTTAGATAACTGGATCCGGCTAAAATGTGTCCAAAATTAAGACATGCGTACGGGGATCCTTCGTCCTAAACATATTTTGTTATATTTTATGTATGAATAAATCATTTTCATTTTTTAAAAAAATAATGACATAATTATACACTTGTATTACAATACTATTTTAGCAGATAGTTGGTTTCAACCAAGAATTTAGACTTTTGAATGTCTCCTATAATTGATCTGTTGAAGCAAAATAGACTAGGTAAACAAGATTTTAAAAGCAATAAGATTGAAGTGTAATATCCAAAAATGAAAAATCGCATCATTGTTAAAGTAAAAATAGATAGGGGCACTTTGTAAAGTTGGTATTAACTCTAACCTAAGGTGTACTCTCTCTCTCTCTCTCTCTCTCTCTCTCTCTCTCTCTCTCTCTCTCTCTCTCTCTCTCTCTCTCTCACACACACACACACACTACAAATCTAGATGGTGCGGGCGTCTCCCTCCCTTCCATCTGTAGTACCGGACCCGTCCCGTACCAGGATTTTGTCCGGTTGACTCAGGTATATGGCCAAAATAGAATGGTCAAGGTAACAGGTTAATAGAAGGGAAGGAATTTGATAGTTGATGCAGATCAAAGTGGAAATCGAAGTAGTGTAACCCTCTGAAATTTGCAATATGATCATGCTATTAAAGCTTTTTAGAGCTCTAACAAAATTAGCTAAAGGTGCAAACATTGGTAAGAAAAACAATTGACAAGTGGCCAAAAAAGAAACTGGCATTAGATGCCATCTTTTGATATAGAACTTCCTTTAAAATATATTTTCAAAAAGAAAAAAAAATCTGCTTCTGAATTGTGGGAAGCCAACCATAAACAAGTTTAAGGATTCATGTACTAGTAAAGACATCATGCTATGCCTCACATGTAAGGTTAAAGCCATGAAAGATTGAAGCAAAATATGTCAATTGCATCGAAGTAAAGGAGACTGAACTACCAATTCTCATGACTACAGTAAAATAGAGTTTCAATTGTGTCCCATATGCATGTGTACTTAGAAAG
This sequence comes from Iris virginica, assembly GCA_025631175.1. NCBI lineage: Eukaryota > Viridiplantae > Streptophyta > Magnoliopsida > Asparagales > Iridaceae > Iris > Iris virginica. The sequence continues at coordinate 15,678 of JAOTQG010148413.1, forward strand.
TTGGAATGGGATATAGTGTTTTAGATACAAAATTTAAAAAACCAATATAATCAATATTTTATTTATAAAGCCAAAATGTCCTCTCATGATGTGAGTTATTACTTCCCACTTTGGTAGATAGGGGAACCTGATGATATCAGCATTTCCATTAACAATGGTAGCCTGCATCTCTTTCGCATAGGTAACCTAACAGATAAGGAAACAAGCAGAAGAAGGAAAAGGGCATTACCTAGAAGTATACAAACCAGAAGGGCTGATGCATACTAAGGCTACACCGATATAATATTGTAAAAGTGGACAACGAAACATCTTTGGCGACAAACAAACGTGCTAGTTAGAGAATGGAGACTCGCTCGGGATAAAATAAATAAAAATTGGGAAATGTTTTGGGAGAGGAGTATTGTGTATCAACCTCAGTCCTCAAGAAAGTAGAAAGACAAAGGAGAAGTGCAGTGAACAAAAACAAAGACAAAAGCTAAGAATTAAAGCTGTAGATCTTCGGTAGGCACCCCCTCAAAAGAGAAGCCTTGGTAAATTACCAGAAGTACAGTACTCCCTCAATGGTCATACGGAAAAACAAGAGCTCCTAAGCAGACAAGAACAGGGATGAGAGAGGTTGACCAAATACACACATCGAAAACAAAGGTCAGCTCAGGTCAGGTGGAATCCGCCCTTGAAATTAACAACAAAGGAATATGGGTTAAATTACAAATTTTAGTAGCAGTAGTAGCTAGTAGTATTTCTTTTCAAAAGGTTAAGTCATGAATAAATTTAGGGTTGAGGTTGAGAGCTTCGAATCGGAAACAACAACATCAGTCAGTTTTTCCAAAATGAAATAATGACAGATATACGTACATACCTCTCCCCCAACTCCAAGATGTGCGGAGAGACTCAGACAAGTGCTTGCTGCTGCTGATGATGCTCACAACCAAATTTCCAACCCAACACAACACAGACCGCGAGTGGTAGTCAGATGCTCGCTCTCTCTCTCTCTCTCTCGCTCTCTCTCTCTCTCAAATTGGGTACGGAGGAAGAAAAGGGTATCTAGTTGGGTAATCGATCGCCGGTAATTAGTTGGAATGGACGATGATGCTGATGTCCGCCTGCCTGCCTACGATTCCCACGTGCTCTCTCTGACTCAGTCTCTCACCTCCCCAACTCGCTCCTAATGGCTAATTCAGTATTAGAAAATGCTCGTATGTCATGTAATTTTTTTTAACATAAGATTTTAAAATAATATTATAAAAATATTATTAACATTTAAAAAATAGTAATTTAAAAAGTATCAACTTTAATAGTAATTTAAATAATACAAATTTATAGTTAAACTATTTAAAAATATACACGCCCTTCGTACATAATTTTTCACATCTTTTCTCTTACGCATACTTAAAACACAACTCTAGGCGCACTCTTAATACCTTCTCCTTCACCCACACACAACACCACACATATAAGATCTCTTTGAAAGAAATCTGAATTCCTAAAATGCAGTCATGAATGTTCGGAATTCATATTATGCCTCTTCACCCAAGAGCCAAGCCTTACAATTTCATTTTTGTATCTTTTGCACAATTCATCTATTCGAAAAGGAATAAATTCGCAATGATATGATTCAACCTTAGACCTATTTAAATGTAGTGAGATCTTCCTCCACTAGCAGGTTTTTTGGAAACTTTTTCGGTCTTAAAGGGACCTGAGAAAGTACAGACAAAAAGTAAGACAAATCTTTTGAGTTGATTTATCATCTCCACCTTTCCGAGAAAGCGGCGGCATGTCCCATTCCTTCTTTTTTTTATGACGGATGCAAATGGCGCGATTCGATAATGTCTGGCTAGCAGACCACAAAGACAACCGATTTTTCTTCCTTCGGATCTTCGAACTTCGAGTTATCTTGGTAGAATCCCAGTGATTAATTTCAGATCCCTTTTTCATATTTTTAGTCTGTAAATTTTTTATTTTAGTTTAAGAAATTATTTTAGTTTTGTTATTTTTAAAGTTTTCTATTTTGCTATTGATGTGATGTTTGAAATAGATGGAGAGAGAAGGAGAGAAGATGGTAGTTGTGAGTTAGATGTGATGTTTGATTGAGATAGAAAAAGATAAAGAGGGAACATGACTGTTGTGAGTTGATGTGATATTTGATAGGATATAAAGATAGCTTTATGTGTATGTAAAAATAATAGATAGTAGAGAGAAAAAAATATTTTTGAAATTAGCCTAGTGAACACATTATTGAAAAAATGTCAAAACTGATCCATATGCTTTCACACATTCTATCTCACCCATAACACATAATACATAACCACATAAGTACTTTTATTTCGTTAGATCAAAAAATTTGAATAGTCAAAATTAAAAGAATTTTGTTACTATGAATTGTGCAGGTACTTTATCGCTGTCTCATTAATTAATTTTACACACACATTGTATATATTATGTTCCATTTAATTCATGAAAAATATATTTCGCAAAAAAGTTTTTCAGCTATCTTTTTTGAAGAAACGTAATAATCAATTGTTTGATAAAGCCGAGTTGGAAAATAATAATTATGAATTTTAAATTTAATTATTTTCTTATTAAATTTGGTGTAATTAATATTTTTTAATACTGCTCTCTCTTATTAAAAAATTAATTTTATATATACCAATTCTTAGTTTAATACTCCATCCATTTCACAATAGATGACCTTTTAAACTTTTACATACATATTAAGAAATAATATATATTAATAAATTTAGTCTTTTTAAATAATATCTCTTTATTAATGTTAACAGAGGTATATGTAATTAATTATCGTGGATAATTGGAAGAATATGAGGGTAATTTAAGAAAATACAGGTAAAAAAATCTAAAAATCCTTAAAAAATAACTAGCTTGGAACGTTTTTTTTTGCAAAAAAGTAATCTTTTGTGAAACTGAGGTATCCTAAAATATATTTCCATTTTTTGATGAAATGTTTGTCATAAAATGAGTGTTCACTCAAAAGTGTAGTTAGGGTCCGATCACGAAGACTATATAGGTTAACATGAAGTGATATGGTACTGTTTACAATATGAATATGAGATGATATGAGTGATATGAGTTTATGAATTAAATGACCAATTTACCCTCATGATGTAAAAGGTTTTAATGTGATGTGAGGAGAGAGAATGTGATGTGAAAGGTTTGAATGTGAGGAGAAAATTGAGGAAAGATGAGAGA
>JAOTQG010148524.1:0-29915 GCA_025631175.1 Iris virginica
GGATACCTTCCTGTTACACAGCCATGTCAAAAATTGTTCGTTAGTATTGAGTTGTTAAATGTCCATTTATATTGATTGGCTTGAATACTCGATAAATAGACATTTATATTAAAAATGTTTTGAAGGCAATTAATCAAATCTAATAAAGAATAAATCCTAACAAAAGGTATCGTGTCTCACGAGTTTTTCTATGTAGTTAGCTATTATCATTTCACATATTACCTCTATTTTAGTTACTCACAATCCAAATTCTATTTTATTTTTCTCCCTAATTTTCATAACAATAATTACTCATAACCATCACAATTTTTATGGGAATAATAAATCCTATTCACATAATTTAATAGTACATGTTTATAATTAATAGGGATAAAATTGGAATAAATCAATCAATGCATTTTGAAATTGTACAAAATGCTATATTTTGAGGAGTTATGCTACGTATATCGCTTAGTATCAACCGCCCATGTATTGCATGCATTGCGGACTTGTAGCGGTTGATATTAAGCGATATACATAGTGTTTTCCTATTTTGAAACTACCTTAAAAGACTTTAACATTTTTTATTATAAAATGGAGGTAGTAAATTATTATACAAATATGAAAGTGTCACATTATTGGTCAGCAAAGAAAAAATCACAACTAAATAAATCTTTGTCACCTCAATAAATCTTTGTCACCTCTTCTCCACAACAAACCGTGAAACATAAAATAGAATGATAGTAGTTGTAATATGATGAGAGCAAGTGGAGCAATTGGTATATTAAGCGCCTAGGTATGCCTAACAGGTACACCTGCAAGTGGATTCACTTTTCCACTCTCACCTATTAACCTTAATCAATCCCTAAATTTTAGGGATTGATTTAAAACAAAAAATCAGATTTATATAAACTCCATAATTAATGTATAAATTAACTCATGTCATAATTTCTAAAATTAATAAGAATTCAAATTTTAATACAAAAAAATGGATAAAAAATAAACATAAGCACTGACGAATGAACATAAGTATTGACGAAAAGAACATTAAGCAATAACGAAATGAACATTTATAACCTTCAATAAAGCAGTCTATAGCATATCACAATTCAAAATGAACATCATATTATGATCAAATGAATACAGACGTTGAAGTAAATGAACATTACATCCTGACGAAATGAACATCTCGAATCCGCACAACCCTCCGTCAATCATAACCACCCTCTGGAATGGTTGTTAATAAATCAGATTTTTTATTTCAAATCAATCCCTTAATTTTAAAAATTGATTGAAATTAATAGGTAAGAGTGGAAGGGTGAGATACACTTGCTGGAGGGGTGTACCAATCTCTATGCGCCCTGTGCGACTTAAAATAATTTTCACAAGTGGAGGGGCCATATACAGAAATAAAGTAAAGTGGGAGGACTGTTATCCAAACCCAATCTAAATAAAGCAACCCAAGTCTGAAGTAGAGACAATCTTAAAATTTCCCCTTGCAATTTTTTTTTCTTACAAACGTACACACGCGCACGTACACTCGCACACGCTCGCATTAACTCATATTTGGGGCGTGAGTTTAGCTTCCTTGTTCGAACCCCTCTCCTGGGTATTCTGTAAACAAAAAAGAAACACAAGAGAGAGGAAGCTAGAAAAAGAATTAGAGAGAGAGAGAGCTGTGGATTGATTGAGTAGCAATGGCACAGAAGCTGCAGCAGCAGCTGAAGGAACTCGGATCGAAGCTCGAGGACCTTCCCTCCAACAAAGATGGTCTTCTTAAGCTCTTAAAGGTAACCCTCTCCCACTGCTTCTCCAATTTATGTGTCCCGCAGCTCAATTCTTGTCAATGCTTGTTTTAGGGGTCAATCCTTGAGTTTGTTATCGTTGATTCCGGTGTAAAGGTCAAGTCTTTCCGGTTAAATTTTGGGTTCGAGTAGGTTCGAAAGTTTCTGGCTAATTAGGGCTCTCTTGGCCTGTTCCCTTTCAGTATTTTGTTTTCAGCTTATAACTTGTGTCAAAGGTTCAAGCTTTTTGGTAATTTGATTGGTTTTTCTTGGTATATTTGAAATTCAAAGGGAGAAACATTTGTTGAATTTAGAGTTAGGATGTGAGAAAGTAACTCTTGGGATTGGTTAGTCTGGCAAGCCTCCGGGGCAGAGGTAGGCAAATTTATAGCTAGTTGTGTTAACAGATTTAAAAAAAAAAAAATCATATTTGCATCAGCGGAGCATTTGGCCTAACACCTTGGACTCAGATGGGTGTAAGATTGGTGGCATGAGTTGACATGCCTCCAATTTTCTATTTAAAGTTTCGGAAAAATTACAAGATGTGGACCAAAGTGTTTTATAATGTGCATCAAAGCCAAGGCAAAGCTACACTAAAATTATCTGGTACCTGAATACTACTTGTGACTTGAACCCATTACTTTGGAAACTAAAGCTTAGATATTTCGGTTACTACCAACTAAGCTTAAGATAGATGGTTCAACAATTGATTCCACAACTTAACAATCTGAATACAAGCACAGTAATAATAATATCGCTTATAGAATGCTCCTTATTTCAGGGTCACATCTCAACTTCTGTTAGTTCTCCTCAAATTTGAATATGTGAGAGGAAAGTAAATAGGGGCTATTTTACAAATTTGAGTTTGTTACCATGGATTTCGGTGGAAAAAGTCAAGTCTTTCCGGTTAAATTTTGAGTTGGACTAGTTTGGAAAGTTTTTGAGAATTAGGGCTCACTATGCCTGTTCCCTTTCAGTATTTTGTTTTCAGCTTATAGTTTTAGTTAAAAGGTTCAATTTTCCCGGTAGTTTGATTAGTTTTTGTTGGTAAAATTGAACTTTAAAGGGATGAACATTTGTGGAATTTGAGTTGAGATGCAAAAAAGTTACTCTGCGGATTGGTTAGTCTGGCAAACCTCTAGAGCACAAATTTATAGCTAGTTGTGTTAAGTGAATTCAATTCGAAATTCAAATGTTGTTATTTCATATTGCATGGGAGGATCTTTGGCCTGCTACCCTTGATTCAGATGGGTGTAAGATTGTCCATAAGTGACTTGTAAGTAATGAGTCATTTTTTCTGTTGGCCAATTTCTTGCATCAAGTCTTGGGGAAATTAGAAGATGTAAGCCAAGGTGTTTCTTTAATGTGCATCAAAACCAAGGCAAAGCTGCACTTATCTAAACTGGTACCAGATACTACTTGAGACTCGAATCAAATGCTTTGGAAAGTAAAGCTCAGATATTACAGTTACTACCAACTTAAACTTAAGAGAGAGGTCCGACAATTGATTTCACAACTTAACAACTTGACTACTAGCACAGTAATAAGAATATCCATTGTGGACTTCTCCTTATTTCTGGGTTGCGTCTATCAACTTCTGTAAGTTCTCCACAAATTTGAGTAAGTGAGAGGAAAGTTAATGTTGAGGCCAGCTTGCAAAATCTGAATGCTCCTTATTTCTGGGTTGCATCTATCAACTTCTGTAAGTTCTCCACAAATTTGAGTAAGTGAGAGGAAAGTTAATGTCGAGGCTAGTTTGCAAAATCTGAGCTCACCATTGAGTAGGTATCTATTCTAAAGATTCTAGAGTAATCATCATGAGAATGGCACATTTATGTATCCACTTGGAAAGCTAGTGGCTGCTAAGAAGGTAATGGAAGCTACATTAAAAGAAGTCTTGGAGATTAATAATCAAACATGGGAGCCTTACTTTGGTGGACAATTGATGATCAAAGATCCAGTCAGGGCATAGCCACCCAAGCTGTTTGAAGATCATGCTGCAGCGTCAGAATAAGCACATTCGATATAAAACATGGAGATGGTGAATGCATCCTTACTGTGCTGGTATTGATTGGCGAAGGGTTGGGCGGGGAGGGGATTGTTTATATTGGTATCTGTCTGACTCAAACTGTAACATGGGATGCTAAAAGGCAGCTATTTTGTCCACTCATCCTCTGGCAAGGTCCCGATTTAAATTCTTCAAACGTCACCTACTTGTGCATAATGCGGTGGAAAGAAATATCCCAGTCATGCGACTGCGTTTAGTTAGGATTAACCAGTCTTTCAATCCTCAGTTTACCCCTTATGAGTCAGATGTATTCGAGGAAAAACTAGTTAGGTGCAAGGGAACTCGTGGACTGTGGTGACTGGCTCCCTCTTTTTGTTTTGGTAACTAAATAGAGTTATACTCTCTTTTATGCCTGCCATCACTTGAGATATAACTTTAGCTGGGTGGAGCAAGATTTGGCTTAATTCTAGTTTTTGATGTTGAGCTTATCGTTGTGCCTTGTTTGCGAGGTGTTTTTTCTTTGTATCTGAACTGCAGATCTGACTATGGCTTGATTGTTTTAGCCGATTTTCAGTTCTGGGACAGTAAAACTTGCATTCATAGAAAATGAAATCAGAGAAAATTGCTTAAGATGGTTAGGACACAGTGTAAACCAACAAGTGCGCCGGGTAGGAAGTGTGGGAGGGAGTATCAATTAATTAAGATCAATACATACATGTACAACCATAATAAAGAAAGGCATGAAGGGGTGTGGCTTATGTGATGATCATTTATTGGAGAATACTAAATGGAGAAACCTGATTCGTGTAGCAGACCCAAGTAGGGAAAAGGTTGAGTTGAGTCCCATATATGTCATTTTCTCTCATTTGGCAAGTCACCTTTCACAGGAAAGCAAAATTCTTTTAGCAGTGTAACCAAAGCATGCTGTTGACACAACCGAAGTAGGACATGTCAGGAGAACATATCATTAGAAATTTAGAATAAGATTTCTATGGAGGGAATAACAAGCATGGTAATCAATTTGGTAAAGGTATAAGGAAGGCTTATACTTAGAATATATACTTCTTCCTCTTGACAGTGAGACTAACACAAACTAGGAGGCAAGAAGTCCACCAAGTATGTACCAAGTGAAAGCAAACCTCTGGATTTTATGAAGATTTTATGTAGGGCTTCAGCTCCGTTGATAAAACGAAAAAAAATTGAACGTTTTCTAGGTCGTATCTTCATGGAACAAAAATCTTAAATAACCAAGAAATAGAATTTTAATGTAGTCCAAATGACTATGCATGGGTGCATCATATGAAAAAAGTAGGAAAGATAAAAGTTTGAAATGAACATATCTGTTAATCTCTAAAATTAGTCCCAGCAGTAGATAAAAGAGAGAAAGTTTCTTTAGATCGGCATATTCATCAGTGACTACTAATTGCATCATTACAAATTGTGGGAGTATCAATATTGATCAACGTTACTCATTGAGGGAAGATCAAACATGACATGTTGACTACAAGTAACATGTATTGAAGTACTGTGGGATGAGAGTATGACCTTGTTTGGCACATAACAAAATGGAGAGAGATTTTTTTTTTCATGTAGGTGGCCCACTAATCGGGACAAAAGTTCAGTTAAGCTGGATTTTAAGCTGTTTAAAATATATGTTTCGTTGACTTCTCCTCTCACCATAGGGATTTTCTTTCAGTCTTAATAACTTCTCTGGAGGATTTAATGTAGGAGGGGGGGTTGATGCCTTTCAATCATAGTTGTGAAAGGCGCTCGCGCGCCTCGCATTTTTCCCCCTCAGATGTGCCTCTCGCCTCAAAGATTCCAGGCGGGCTGATGTTAGCTTTTTTGCTCGCCTTCGATGCCTCAAGTTCGCCTCGGCGTCGCCATAGACGCCTAAAGCGCGAGGGCTGAGGTGCGACTCTCGGTAATCTATGTATTAACTCGCCTCAAGAGCCCATATTTGAGCCAGATTTAGGTCAAATCCATGACAAAATTTGGACGAAATCAAGAAAAATCTAGTTACTCACTTTAATAGTCTGCCTTTCCTGGTTCTTTTCGTCCTTGGTTGTCTTGGTCCTCGCCTCCTTTGAAGCGTAATTCAGAAGTTAATTTTCAAACACAATGAGTTTCTAGCTAAGATTGGTGTTGTTTAACCGTAGTTTCAATTTGTTGCATGATTTTTTTTTCTTATTCAGTATTAACTAATCTTTTCTTTTGCGTTAGAACTATGACTTTCGATGTTGAAATTTGTGTTATTGATTCTATAGGTGAGCTTAATTTCAAGCTTCATTATCAATTTTATCTTGTTTTTTGAGATTTGTTATATTATATTATGTGTAAAATAGATTCATAAAATTTCCCCATATTCTCATCTTGCTTGCCTTTCGGTCACTCACCTGTCGCCTCGTCTTTTGCCTCAAAAAGTACCTCTCTCTGTCTCCCCTTGCGCCATTAACAACTATGCTTTCAATACTTGGGGAAGTTGCGTCTGCGCACGGATTTTGCGGAAAATATCATAAGCTTTGCGCCCTTACTACGTATTACAGTTATTCAACTTCCTCCCCTCTTCATATATAATCCATCCTTTGCTCGTTGCATATGATTTTCTATCAATTTTCTTAGACTTACCCACTCTTCATGGCTTTAGCAGTGTCATTTACATTTTACTATAACCAAGCCTTATAAGTAATAACTCATGTTAGTTTCTGTAGTTGAAGGTTATATGATAACTTCTCAACTGTGTTCCTAATTCTTCCTTTGATACGCAGCAAGCTGCAACATCTCTTTCCGAGTTGGATCAATCACCGCCAAAGGCAGTGCTGGAGTCCATGCAACCTCTTCTGAATGCAATTGTAAAGCCAGAGTTACTGAAACATCAAGACAAAGAAGTCAGGCTTCTTGTTGCAACTTGTATCTGTGAGATAACCCGAGTTACAGCTCCTGAAGCGCCTTATAGTGACGATGTATTAAAGGTATTTTTCGCTTTCAAAGAACAAACGATTAATATAATTGATGGCTTTGCTGTAGCATGGTTATCCTTTAAGATATGTTCTGTTACGGTTCATTGATTGCGGTTGTATTTGTTTCAGGACATCTTTCATCTAATTGTAAGCACATTCAGTGGCTTACATGACACCAAAAGTCCATCTTTTGGGAGAAGGGTTGTAATTTTGGAGACTCTGGCTAGATATAGATCGTGTGTTGTGATGCTGGATCTTGAATGTGATGATCTGATTAATGAAATGTTCTCTACATTTCTCGCAGTTGCCAGGTTTAGTTTGTTGCATAGTGATTCAGCTTACTAGTCATTAGGAATACCGTTCTCTGTATAATGACCTCACATTGTATGTGTCTTGACACTTATTCTCGCTTGGCCATATTTAGGCCGAAGCAAAGCATTCTTGTATTTATTATGCCACACGTCATGTATATTTTTCTTCTTCTCCATCGGAAGAAAAAAGAAAAAAGAAAAAAGAAAATAAATAAAATCAAATAATCAAGTAGGAATAGTACTGTTTAGTCATCATATATATATTCAGTTTTGCTTACAAGACTATAAGTCATGTTTTAGGGTATATAATCAGGAGAACAAACTCAACTCTGCATTTTGTTCGTGGCATATCTTTTCAGATTTGAGCCCATATTGTCACCCTAATCTATGGGATTATGGTGATACACATGATATGATTTATATAGCCCATGTTGTGGCATGTTTCTATGTCATGCTATTATTAACTGTACAATGAAAATGTGTTGTCAGCTAATTGTATTACCCTCTCTCGTGTTTTGATCATCAAGTTATCTGTTGTACACTATCTAAGTATGAATTGGTAGTGTACTTTTTTCAAAGGTGCCAAATTGATCGGAACTTCAGATATTTGTGGTCACATTTGCTCTTTAATTTATCTACTTTACTATTGCATGTAGTTCTGCTTTATGTGATGCTAGTCAAATTGATGGATGTGTGTTTTCTTAGAGCAGAGCCAGGGTGAGATGAGCAGGTTAATTTCGGTTGTCTCCTTTTCCTGATCCAGTAACTTATGTCTTGCTATTTTCGCACATGCAGCAATGAACATTCAGAAAGTGTTCTCACATCAATGCAAACAATCATGGTGGTTCTCTTGGAAGAGAGTGAGGAAGTCAGTGACGATCTCTTACTCATACTTCTATCTGCTTTAGGCCGGGACAAAAAAGTACGAACCGCTGCTAACTTTGTTCTCACTTTTTCTTGTTTTGTTCTTTTATTAAGGTACAATGACATTGCATTAACTTTTGTGGCATATACCGAAAAAATTGCATCTAATCACTTTTGAAATAAGCATTAAAGTTTGTGATGTACCTGAAATGCCAGGATACGGCAGAGGCTGCAAGAAGGCTTGCTATGAAAGTGATTGGGCTTTCTGCTGGACAGCTTGAAGCTGGGATAAAGCAGCTCCTTGTATCATCTATGTCGGGAGATGGTGGACATTTGAAACCGCAAATTGACTACCATGAAATTATTTATGATATTTATAGCTGTGCTCCTCAAGTGTTATCCGGAGTTGTACCATATTTAACAGGAGAGCTACTGGTAATAACATTGACCTTAAGTTATCTCTCAATTTACTTTTGGAATTGGCAACGAAGATATGTTATCTTTTGGCCTTCTCTGTTTTTTTTTTTTTTTTTTTTTGGCATATAAGCTGTATAATCTAATCATCACTGCCAGGGCCTTCTGTGTTATTTCTGGCGGAATAAGTACATATATTGTAAACATTTTTGTATTTTCAGGTCCAGTGTGCTTATAAGTCCTACTTGGTACTCCAAGTACTCTGCTAATCTTTTTCTATGCGATTGCTTTAGGCAAAGTAAGCATTATGTATACAATGGCACCTTAGAAGTCTTGCAGTGTTTTTATTCTCTAAGATAACCTGATGAAATACAACAGTTGCAGCTCTTTTTGTTGAATCTGAGACATTTGTTTGCATTCTATACGCTGAAAGGTAATATTGTTTGCTTCATTGACAGACTGATAAGCTTGACACCCGTTTAAAGGCGGTTGGAATGGTTGGGAGCCTCTTTGCTCTCCCAGGATCTACTATAGCTGAAACATTTCAACCTGTATTTTTGGAGTTTTTGAAGAGGTTGACTGATAGGGTTGTTGAGGTTCGCATGTCAGTGCTTGAGCATGTCAAACTTTGTATGCTGTCTGATCCATTCAGAGCAGAAGCACCTCAAATTATCTGTAAGCATTCTGAATATTTTTGTTCAGTTACATGCTTTTCATGTAGTATCACTTGGTTTTGAAATTGATTTGGCTCATGTTTCAGCTGCTCTTTGCGATCGACTGCTAGACTATGATGAAAGTATTCGTAAACAAGTTGTTGCGGTAGTTTGTGATGTTGGATGTAGTGCCCCATCAGCTATCTCTATTGAGACTGTAAAGCTTGTTGCAGATCGTCTGCGAGATAAATCTGTATATTCGCCATCTCTCTCTCTCTCTCTCTCTCTCTCTCTCTCTCTCTCTCCCTCTCCTTTTCTTTTATTGCCTAAACTACCAATCATCTCATATGATTTGTGTCTTACTTTGCTTATTATTAGCCTTAAGCACATGGGGATTTCTTTAGTCAACACACTAAGAACAAGAGTTTTTTTCTTTCCAGCATTTAGTTAAAAAGTATACCATGGAGAGACTAGCAGATATATTCCGCACTTACTGTGTGAAGCGCTCCGATGGTTTGATTACAAATGATGAATATGATTGGATACTTGGCAAAATCTTAAGATGTTTTTATGACAAAGATTTCAGGTATGTTATGTTTGATTAAAGTACTTCCTTTAGCAATTGTAAGGTTTGAGGAGTCTTCGATTAGGCCTGCCTTAGTATCATTTATTCTTTGTTGAATAGCTCTGGTAGGCTTTTTGCTAACATGATTGAACACGGATTTTCTTGCAGATCAGACACTGTTGAACATATTCTATGCACGTCTCTCTTCCCAGCTGAATTTTCAGTCAAAGATAAGGTAGCGAATTGGGTTAGGCTGTTCTCAGGATTTGATAAAGTCGAGGTTAAGGCTCTAGAGAAGATACTAGAAAACAAGCAAAGGTCCGTTAGGCATGCCGTACTTTTGGACAATATATGATGATGCTGTCTAGAATTCTTCCATTTGATTTGATGTATCATCCCACTAATTTTCAGGGAAATTCTGTTTGGATTGCAGGTTACAGTTAGAGATGCAGAAATATCTTTCTCTTAGGCAGCTGTGTCAGGTTGCAATTCTTTGATGACCACTTCTTACTTATAGTAGGAAACTTACAAATGAAAATACTGATAAAAGATTTATTTTTCAAATGCAGGAAAATGCCTCTCCTGAGGTCCAGAAAAGACTTGTTCTTTCGTTCCGTATTATGTCTCGTTGTTTTACTGATCCCATAAAAGCGGAGGAGAATTTTCAAATTCTAGATCAATTAAAAGATGCAAATATTTGGAAAATCTTGGCAACTCTACTCGATCCAAACACTAGCTCTGTTCAAGCTTGTAGTTCCCAGGTATGAATAGACATACACTGAAGTGAATAATCCTTTTGCATCTCGATAGATGATAGCCCACATTAGGGTTGTTAATGGGCCAAGTTGTGTCATTTGCGACCTTGCATACTTATAAGACCAGGAGTTCAAATTCAGCAGTGAATTAGGCTAGGAATGTTTGTTAAAGTTGATGGACATTAGATACTAAATAGTCTTATGTCTGTAGAAAATCATTCCGTCGATGCTTATGAATGCTAATTTATGCCATCTGCTCTGAAGAAAACACGAACTGATCTTTTGAGTGAAGGCAGTGCATAGTAGGATTATATTTTGACAGGCGCCAATTGCAAAACTTCAAGTTTTGGTTAGGTGTTAATGAATTATAACCGTCTGTTCTTTAGCAGGGTGATCTACTTAAGATCCTTGGTGAGAAGCATCCACTTTATGGGTTTTTGAGCACACTCTCTATGAAATGCTCATATATACTTTTCAACAAGGATTATGTCAAAGATTTTCTTCAGGAGACTGACATACAGAAATCTGCTGGAAGCAGACAGTTGATACAGTCTTGCATGAATATGCTCGTGGTAACATTATCTTCCTGCATCGCTTGTTCACGGAGATCATTATGTTGATTTGTATTGCTATTTTCTGCATTGAGTATTATACGATGCCAATGATTTTGATGTACAAGAATATTATGAATTGCATTTGCATATCCACTTTTTTCTTGCATACACACTTCAACGAGCCAAGTTAAACACTATTTTGTTCGAGCTACACAGTCTAGTGGCCCAAAATTTGCTGTTTAGAAATGAAGTGTCGCTTTGAAAATATTAGAATGACTCCTATTTCAAAGCGGTAATAGTTTTTCACCATCCAAAGAACTATTAAGCATTTTTAGGATTATTTTTACTGCCCATTCGACTACTGTGGATCATTTAACTCTTGTAAATTTCAGCGGGTACACCGGAACTTTGATAGTGATAAGACCAATTGTAATAGGCGGCTCTAGCTAAATATAAGCCAGATTTGATCATTGGTGCTTGAAGCAGCGGTTGCTTATTTATGGATGGAAATGATAGTTGATGCAATTAGTCACAACTATAGTGCTATGACAAAAGCTTAGGTTATTAATGCTGTTAATAATTAGTATTTTCTGAAAGATTATGCAAAGGATTGTAACAATAAACATCATAAGATTGAAATTCACGTAGAATATGTTTGTGATCTATACAGTAGTTGCGCTGAGAGCCTTCTGAGCAAGTGATAGTACTTTAAACATTTTAGCGTTTTAGTGACTTGGTGATTAAGTGCACATTCGAGGGTCATTCAGCAAGAATTGTTCAGATGTATACTCAGTGAAAGGATGCAATTGTGCAGATTCACAGTCAGTAAAAAGATGCAGCTATGCAACCAAAAGATTCTGCCTCAGGAAACCCAAATCTTTAACAAAACCTAATTCTCACCATCATATCTTCCTTGCTCATGCCTCATCTAGTTGGTGTGCCGAAAAGATTTTTACTGACGCACGTAAGTTATAGACATTACGTCAATAGAGGTGAAACATGATGATAATTGAAGCTCTGTGCCGTGATACCCCTGGCTCTAGTAAAGCCCCCTTCTTCCCTTTCCTCCTCTCACACCCTAGTTCCCGCCCCAATTTTGGCATAGCAGGCCCCCAGTGGGGGGTCCACGAAGCGGTAGAGTGTCACCTTGACGTGGTGGAAGTCAAATTTGACTCTGCATTGTTCACAAAATTTCTGACCTCATTGTAGCCTTGTTTGTATGCACTTACTACTTGGCCTCTTATTTTTATATCATAATCGTGCTCCTTGAACTACCTTTCACCTCTAATTATAGTCTCACTTGATTCTTTGTTAAAAAAGTGTTTTTTTTTTTGTTTTTGTTTCATGATACCAAATTATATGTATGGTGAGTTTCCAGATACTTGCAAGCTTTAGTCCGCTGTTGCTTAGTGGGACCGAAGATAATTTGGTGCATCTTCTTGAAGACGATGATGAAGTGATCAAGGAAGGGGCGTTGCATGTTTTAGCAAAGGCTGGTGGAATGATCAGGGAGCAATTGGGAGAGTCATCAAGGTTCACATTTTAGACTCTGCAACTGTCCTATTCAGGTTCTTGCATGTATGTTTCTGAACATTAGTTGTTTGCAGTTCATTAGATCTTATCCTGGAGAGAATATGCTTAGAAGGTAGTCGAAGGCAGGCCAAGTATGCTGTACATGCCCTGGCAGCTATAACAAAGGATGATGGGCTTAGGTCGCTATCTGTTCTTTATAAGGTATCCACGAATATAACGTGCATCATTGAAGAGGAATAATCCTAACTGTGCCATACAGTTGTTTTTCCTTTTCATACATTTCCTGAAAATTTGCAGAGACTTGTGGATATGCTAGAGGAGAAGACACATTTGCCTGCTGTTCTACAATCTCTGGGCTGTATAGCACAGACTGCCATGCCTGTTTATGAAACAAGAGAGAGTGAAGTTGAAGGTTTCATAAAAGGAAATGTCTTAGAATGTAGCCCGGTACAAGTTTCTTAAATTTCTTGCTATCTATTATCAGTTCATGGTTTGGTACATAATTATCTAAAGTTTGTCTCATTATGTTCCAGAAATCAGAAGATAAAGCAAAAGAATCTTGGGACGAAAGAAGTGAATTGTGTTCATTGAAGGTTGTTTTTCTGGGAGTAATGCACAAGCTATTTTGTTTCTGTGAACTGGCTTTAGCTTTTGAATGTGATTTTTGTCACAAATCCACATGATTTCATCTCCCATGTTATGTCGTGTACCTAGTTTTAATGTTTGTTCTTAAAATACTATTATCCACTTGATAAGCTCAAATTATTTCTTCAGATTTTTGGCATTAAAACATTGGTTAAGAGCTACTTGCCTGTCAAAGATGCCCACCTTCGTCTTGGTATTGATGATTTGATAAGAGTTCTTCACAATGTACTATCATATGGAGAGATCTCAAAAGATATTGAATCCAGGTAATTTTTGCCACATGAACTTGGATTTTGTGGTACAGGAAAAGATCTTTTATCTGGATTTATGTAACTGATTTACAGTTTTCTGTTACAAAGTTTCTAATATTAGTAGGTGGTTTCTTTTGACATTCTGCAGTTCAGTTGATAAAGCCCATTTAAAGCTAGCTTCAGCGAAAGCTGTTCTTCGACTATCAAAGCATTGGGATCATAAGATTCCCATCGGGGTAGTTTATCTAAGCTTGAGAACATTGGAGGTGAGTTTTTTCTTTGTTAGAGAGTTTCTAAAAGATTAGCTTTTCTTTTTATTAGGCTATTGCGCTGTTCGCAATCTCAAAAACAGATCACTGAATATCTTATTCTTGTCGTTTCTCCATGGTGCATATAGGTTGGTTTCCCTGAAGTTAAGAAAATATTTCTCAACAAAGTTCATCAGTATATAAAGGACCGGCTTTTAGATCCGAAATATGCTTGTGCTTTCTTTTTGGACTTGGAAACGCAGCAGTCATCCGTAGAGGTATATGGGGTTTTCCATGGATGGTCCATTGTAAATCTCATGGCTCTATTGAGCAGTTAGCGCATACGCATGTTATATATTGAAGAGGAACTTCTGGAATATTTTCTTTGGGTTCTTCTAAAAAGTATTGCTGTGGTCTAATTTATGTATGTATGTATTATGTCTTTTCATATCATTTAACTGTGCAGGACAAACACAACTTAAGTGACATCATTCAGACGTGTCAGCAAGGGAAGGTACGGCTAATCTCAATGCAAGGTGATGCAAATTCTTCAGTGGCTTATCCAGAGTACATTCTTTCGTACGTGGTCCATGCCCTCGCACATCATCCCTCATGCCCCAACATTGATGAATGCAAGGATCCCAAAGCATTTGAACCAATATACCGGTATATCCTGTCCCATGAATTCCTTGTTTACCTTTCATGCAAATGTCTGTTTTGTTCAACCCACTCTGATTCTTCAACTCGGCTGAGCTGTACACACATGAACTATATGCTAACAATCTTTTTCGCTTTGGGGTCATGCAAAAGTTAGTAACTAGTTCTATAAGAATGTACTCTTAGAAATGTTCTATATTCAGTATGCCTATCAAATCATTCAGGAAATGCTCTAGTTGCCTTTATGGGTGTTCAACTAGTGCTCTGGGTAGCCTTTCCAATAATTTTTTCATCAGCAAACTGCATCCATCTGTGTATAGCTTGCATTGTATTTGATTGTCTTCCCTAATCTTTGGACATGGTTGTTTGTGCTTCACAATAAGACCAAATGCGCTGTCAGTACACAAAACTCTCTAGTTCTGTTGGTTTCTGTCTGCTAAGGTGAATGACGTGCACAAGTTCCACGAACTCCAATCCTAAAGATGAATTCCATAACTTAATCTAAAATCACGGTAGGGTTCCACCACTGACAACAATCACGCAACCCTAGGTAACCTTCTATTCATCCCATTTTCCCCCCTCTAGAACAAGCATGCTTCTCAAAAGTTGGTACAGAAGATACAATTTGGAATGAAAAAGAACAGTTTTCAGGACAAACATACCAAGACAAAAGAAACTAGGTGTATAGTGAATTCTGGTAACATAGTGCTACGATTTCGGATAAGGATTCAAATCAAGAGACCTATTTAGGAAGAATTCTTGTGTGCTCTATTAAGTCTACAAGTTAATCTTTCATATGCATGTGTGTTAAAAAGAACTAGCGAGTTAAGTAAATATAGATTTTATGTTTACTTGTTTTTATTTACTGGTGTCCCAGAGTTGCTTTAGTATAATGCACAATAGCTTACTTTGAAAGCTATCTATCCTTGGTATGCTCATAGCATATCCCTTTGATAGGATAGAAGGTAACCAAAGATTTGGACTAATGAAAGTTGGAGAAAGTAGTTATCTGATTGTTCTATGAAGCTATAATCAGCTACTCTGATCTCAAATAGCTTGGTGCATGCACTTTAATTGCAATCTATTCATTTACTGAGGCAATAGGAAAGGCAGTGACCTGTGTAGTTCCAATATCATCTGTGATGGAGAATCTCTTATGTGCCCAAATTAACTTTAGGATGCAGTGGCTGACATTATATTTAATCCCCGCTTAACATCCTTTCTAGTGGAATCTGGTTGGTTTTAGCATATTGGTTCTTGATAACATTTTGATTCTGTAACTTAGGTCAGCTACTTCTTATTAAAAATGATTTCACTAAAGGCACTAGGCAACTGGCATATCGGAATTCAAGAAATGTGAATTAGGAGGAGAAACATTTTTTTCATTTTCTGGGAACAGTACTTGCTCATTGCTGCGGTTTGAAACAACCATACTTTACTTGAAGGATTCTTGTTCTTTTATGGTAAATTATTTCTCTACATTTTCCAGGAAATTGCATTTGTTTCTTTCCATGTTGGTGCACGGAGATGAAGAGGGCAAGCCAGAAGTTTGTCTTAGAAAGGAAGAGACTATTTCAGTAGTTTCCATTTTTCGAAGTATCAAGCAATCGGAAGATGCTGTTGACACAAAAATGTCAAAGGTGTGGACATCAATGGAATGTGTTTTTAATTTTTCTAACTTTGCGACGTTATCATTACCTTTCTTAAGCTCCTCCAGATTCTAAGTCACAAATAAAAGGAAAACATGAAAGCCAATTGCAATATATAACATAATAAGCTAAGGAGATGCTATCAATTATACGCAAGACACTTGACAAACACCTATCTGTATAAATACTTGTAATGGGAACTCCCCAATGCATGGGAAGATTCCTCTCTAGGCATAGACAGGAAAAGATTTCTATAAGTAGACTCTTATGAGGTGCCCCGACCACGACCTTTAAAGGAATTACCTGCAAAGACTTGAATAAAAGCATTTGAAAGGAATTAGATTTCATGAAAGTTGAGGTGAAAATTGAGAGTGATTAGACAAATGAGGGACAAAGGAATGTTTACTACAGAGTACTGATTGGCCTTCTTTTGTTCAGAACTCTTATGCAATCTGTGATCTTGGTTTGTCAATCACCAAGCGCTTAGCTCAAAAACAAGATGATCTTCAGGAAGCAGTCTCTTTTGTTCCTCTACCTGCACTGCTTTACAAACCCCAAGAGAAGAAAGAAGGGGATGACTCCCAGGTATTTTTTCTAGATATCCCTTAGTCTTACTGCAGTGATTCTAATACAGGACTGTGGTGCTTGCCTTTGAGATTGGTAGATATATGTCATACAGATAGTATGTTACTTCTAGCTCCTTTTACTGTTCCTTTTAAATTCTGTTTGTCACATTTTTCATCATTGTGCATACACTTGTGTCCCCCCCACCCTCCTGCCACTGGTGTATGGCATTGGGAGAAGAGCCCTTGTGGTTATTGTGTCTGTTGAATGAACTGCCATTGCACACACCATCCAGCTGACAGCTTACAACTGATAAGTCAATGGTGTGAGTCAAGGTAAGGAGAAGGAAGGCAAGTGAGAGTGGGGGGCTGGGGGCAGTGGGTTGTTAGTGAACTACCAGTTACACATCATAATCCAGTGAACATTTTAGAAATGATAAATATCCATGTTTGCAAGAGAGAGGGAAGGACTCTGATGATCTTCACCCTTCCACTCAATACTTGTCTGATATTGTGTTTGCTTTTGTCTCAATCCTCTATGGAGATTGAAGATGGTATCACAAATTTCTTATCCTGGTTAATATTCATAATAGGTCACTGAAGGTCAGACATGGTTGGCAGATGAGAATGTTATTGTGCACTTTGAATCACTCAAGTTGGAAGCTAATGGAACTGTAAGTAGAATAGCTTAAGAATGTCTTTCATGTACATACTTATTTGAAATGAATAGATTCAAGTTATCTAATGAAATTCAAAATCATTATGAAGATGGGTGACATATGCATATATGTCGTCACTTATTTTTTGGTTTGCTCCTCATACATCAGGTTCCTTCAGATTTCGTTGAGGATGAGGCTCTACTGGACAGTGAAATCGATGGAAATGAAGTGCCTTTGGGTAAAATCATAAAACGTCTAAAAGCTAAGGGAGCCAAGGCAAGAAAAGTTCTTAAAAATGGATCTCTGCCAACTGAAAATGAAAAAGAAAATAATGTTGATATATTGGACATGGTGAGAGAAATAAATTTGGATAACTTGGATTTATCCAGTAAGTTTGAATCAAACAATGGTCATGAACATATAACCGAAAAAGCTAAGACTAATCAAAAGCATAATAGAAAAAGATTTGCTAGTGAATCAACAAATGTACCTGTACCAAAACGTCCGCGATCGTCATCTGCTCAAGGTCCTGACAAATTATCTGTTCCAAGGGGTAGCTCAAAAGGTACTAGGCATTCTACTGCCGTCGGTGTGCCTCCCGAGGGAGTGTCCCCATTTGATTCCATTAAAATGGATGAGGATCTGCACTCCCTGGAAGATAGATCGTCCTTGCAAGAAAAGTTGACTGAATCTGCAGAGTCAGACTTGTTGATGCCTAGCTATCGGAATAAAAGCAGAACGTCTGATTGGAGTAGCGTTCAACAAGAAGTCGTAGAAACTGATGACATTAATTTGAAGGTAAGCTTGTGATGAACTTAATCTGATACCTGCATGAGTTGTATAATTTCCCATGTAATTTCATTTGTTAATTTATATTTTCTTCCTCTCTTGCAGCGGCCTAAAATGCCCAGGGAGACTGATGGTAGTTCGAAGTCTGTATCTTCCAAGAAGCGGAAACGAAGAAGCATTGCAGGACTAGCAAAGGTCAGGCCTAGTTTAATGTTTATATGTTGAGATGGCTGGAATATCTTTTGAGCGATGAATTTCCTGGTCTTCTGTCATACGCAGTCTTAATAATTCGTCTTGCATATTGCTCCACCCAGAGCTAATATAAAATGGATTATACCTCCTTCCATTTTTCTTAGTAGTTATACGAACTTTATCCAGGCAATGTGTCTATCTCAAACACCCTTGGGCTTCTTGAAGTTATGTGGTCATTATTTATGCATGTGTATATGTATGTTTCTATATATAGGCATATTCTATTTTACTTGAATTCTATCTTTCTAAATCTACTATGGGGGATACCATCTGATGCAAATCAGAAGTTTATTTCATTTCTATGATTCTTTCTCGCCGTATATTCTGGACGTAGTAGCAGCTTTTTTCTTTCTCCCAAACTAACTTACTATGTGATATGCTGTTTCATTTTTTTCTTCAGTGCACATCCAAAGATGGTGAAAGTCATTCTACGGACTTGATTGACTGCAGGATAAAAGTCTGGTGGCCTGTGGATAAGGCGTAAGTATATACTATATACTATTTACTATATACTATTTAATTGGAAAATAGCAGAATTACCTCTGCGTTTGAGCCATCTACTGGCTTGTGGAATGTCACGAGCCATTGTGCTTCGAGCATCCATTCTGCTTGTACACTTGCCTCGTTCCTGAACAAGAATCCAATTCGTTGATGCTATATCTTGCATTGTTATGCATGTTTTCATTATGAAATTGGTGTCTGACCAATCTGTTTAATCATTTAATGGCTCCACGATGTTCGTGGAGATTGCATTTTCTCTTCACGTTTTGATATCAAATATTTTTGTCAGCTTGTCAAATTTATGGTCTCCTTTTTTCCTCTCGAACCATTACTGTAATTCCATTTGACATGCGGCAATAGTATTCAGTATGCTGGCCTGTATTAGTGTTTCTGTTATTGCCTGGCTTGGTTTGGCGAACTAATAGTGTAACACCCCACATTCCCACATCAGAGCGATAGGGGAATTTCGTGTGGTATATTTGTAGCCCCCTAATACCCATCTAGCATCAAATCATCCATGGACTTTTGGGTCGCCTAAGATGGGCTGTTGACCCAAGATGCGGTGCTAAGTGTGGGCTAGTTGCAGGTCCGGAAGCTGATCGTGTTTTTGGATTTGGGTCATTACAAATAGTCTAAGAAGTAGCATTATTTTGTGTTTCTGTCAAGCTTCTACTAGTTCTACTCTCTTTCTAGTTTATCATTCTTTCACAATATGGGGGATCAGGTTTCTAGAAAATGACCCTGTAATAATAATTGGCTGCCTGACATTATTCAAAAGATTGACTCCAAAAACTACAAATTTACAGAGTGACATTTCCTTTGACTCTGTGCTATAATAAATTTTATAATCGTAACGCGCTATATTTGCCACCGGAAAATAACTGTCTTAATGTGTGAAATCTTTCACAGGTTTTATGAAGGTGTGGTGAAGTCCTATGACCGTCAAAAGAATAAACATGTGGTAAACATCTTTTTGTGTATGTTTTTGTATATTTTTGGATACCTTGCACCTTATCTTTAGGTGACTTGCAAGCAGTCAAATTATTCTTACAATATGAAATGGCTTTTCTACTCC
Source organism: Iris virginica (assembly GCA_025631175.1). Classification (NCBI taxonomy): domain Eukaryota; kingdom Viridiplantae; phylum Streptophyta; class Magnoliopsida; order Asparagales; family Iridaceae; genus Iris; species Iris virginica. The sequence continues at coordinate 19,670 of JAOTQG010148524.1, forward strand.
GATATTCACTAATTTTATATCCCACGGAAGGTGTTTTATAATGACGGAGATGTTGAAGTGCTCCGATTGGACAAGGAGCGCTGGGAGCTCATTGACACTGGTCGGAAGCCCATAAAGGTCTTATGCCTCCTTTTCTATGCATATTGGTTCTCTAAAAGGCTAAACTTCTAATAAGTTTTGCAATGTTATTTACAGAAGCCGAGTTTGTCAAAAAGTCCGCGTTCTAAAGGAGGGTACGTGCTGCTTATTTATTAATTTACTAAGATTTGAATTATCATGCTGCATATGCACAAAGTGATACAAGTACGACTATCAGTTATCTCCCTCCTCCTTGGTTTGGCTCGGAAGAAGGAACGATCTTGTTAAGTAGGGATATAGAATAAAAGCACCAGTGTATGCCTCACACGACATAGCCACACTGGAATTTTTTTGCAGACTCACTGAAGAGAAAATACACAGCTGAACAATTAAGGCGACTAATAAAGGGTACACAAAAGGAGCAGCCATTAATATGATATGGTACTAGCTTACGATGTCCCTCCAAATGTTTTCAAAAGGCTGTCAAATCAGTTTGTGATTCCACTGCCAATTCATCCTGAATCTCATTGATTAACGTGCACCTTCGAGTCTTAATGTCTCATAGCTTGGCAAGTTCCAGAACGTGCTCAACTGCTTGATTAAGCAAGCATCAAACATTACTCAATTAGTAGTTCCAGTTGCTTTCCATCCATCTTTAGTTCCAAAACTGCCACTACTGGTCTCCGTGAATCCACTCTTTTTGGAATCTGTCTGATCTTAGAATTTGTTTCTTAAGCTCTGGATATTGTAGCCTTTTTTGTCTAAGGCATAAAATCCAATACGTAAAATTTTAAGTCTAGTGAGGTGCAATTAGGAAAAATTCCACAAATGAGATTTTCCTCGGTTTTGAAAACACTAGATTGGCTAAAATTTATCTCTGATATCCAGGTGATTAGCAGATTCTCGAAAATGAGTATGGTATGTCTTAGTAGTAGTAGGACTAGAAGTAGTATCTGCTTGTTGCATGTTTGTTGACTGCAAACTCCGTAGGCTGCCTGGTTTGAGACAACTGTACCTCGAGGGTTTTGCCTGTTTGGGCTTTCAGCTACCTCACTGGAGCGGAGATTATCCAACAGTTCAGATCTATATATCATGCTGCATGATGATATTTTTGGAGGGTGGCATCGAAACCAGCATAATGCACGACGTGTTGTAACCTCATATAACTGTTTAATTTAATGTATATCTATAAATATATCTTTTTTTTTTTTTTTTTCAATTTTAGGGGGTTGACATGTGTGTTAGGGCGGGTGGTGTTGTTTTAGTGCTAATTATTGAACTGCAGATAAATCAATTGCTTAACCCAAACCTTACCTTATCTTTGATCTCAGAGTTTGTTTTGTAACTCATTCATAGATACTTACTGGAATGTCCCAGAAGCTCGTCTTTGGGTTTGGGCCAAGCTTATACATATTGGGTGTGGGAATATAGCATATGCCTTTACGCCTTTACCTTACCACAGATGTCTTAAGAGCCATCTTCATAAGCTGACCCCTTCCACATTTGAATTTTGGTAACAGATCCCCTCTTCTTCTTTGGACTTTTTAAAATCAGTCTGTATCAAATTATAGTGGGCAATACCAATCATAGTAGCTGTGAGCCCCGTGCCGAACTGACGATAATAGCGAACAATTTTTGCTCGTCCAAATTTGAATGTTCACAACTATGCAGTCAACCACAGTGTGACAGTCATTTAGAAAGATAAATCATAAATGCGATTACAAACTAGAAAATATCAAGAAAGGCTTAAGGCGGTGAACATAATTTACCCTTTGAACTGGCAAAACCAGGAACAACCTTGAACAATACTGTAAAGATGCACTCCCCCTTTTCCTAAAATCTGTTGACTTGTTCAGGTCAATTTAACTTATTTTCAAATGAAATTTTAACATATATTTACTTACATTATTCAAATGTATCAAACACAAGATTATAGTATTTTGAGTGTACTTTACAAATGTTATGATTTTATTTTCTATAACTAAATGAAGGTATGTTCAAAATATTATGGCTTTGAAAGCTGGACTGCTTGACTTCTAAAAGTCAATATATGGCACTTTTTTAGAATTGGAGGGAGTATACACTATCTGTAGACTATTGATTTGATGTAAATTTGCTGATGACCTATTGGCAAATATACTTCTCTTTTCACAATCATTTATGGTCTGTTTAGGTTGGTTGAATGTCATTACTTCTTTACTTTGTTTTGCAGATCATCTGAGCAAAAAATCAAGTCGCTTAGTGGTTCAAGGCAAACCAAGAAAGTAATTGATATGTGAGTCCAAATTGCAGTCCAGTTGTATCTCCCGCAATATTTGATTGTTTTACTCAGGTGTTGCTTCATGGAATGGCAGATCTCCAACGTCTAAAGTAAGAGGAAAAAGAACCCCCAGGAAAAATCCGAAGAAGGGACAAAAGTGGCTATCGAGAAAGAAAACTCCGGATTTAATGGACTATGTGAGAAGAGGAACCCCTGAGTTATCAGATCTTGAGGGTGCCACGTTCTCCAAAGTTGAGGATTTCGACACAGGTGAAGGGTTTTATATCTTTCACTATTTTAGAGTAAACTTGCAGTTTAATACTTTCCCTATGCATTATTAGTGCCTTCCATTTATGCTTAAATTCATTTAATCGTAATAACATACTGTATTGCATCCTTCTTCAGAAAGGTTTTGCATCTGGAAGTCTCAAAATTGTGTTAGAACTCTAAGCAAGGTTTTGATGGTTGTAACGTGGTCTTATAAATGTAAATTACTAAAATTTGTCACTTCTTATAGAAACTAGACATAACCTAAGATACGGAGTCTTACGGCAAGGTGTATCCAACACAAGTATTCTCTAAGACTCTCAGTGGAAAAACCAATTTCTTAAGCTAAACTCAAAGATTTTTGGTATGCTTTTACAAAATTGGTCTAACCGTGTATACTCCTATCAGTTCAAATATTATTCAATTGGTAGCTCTGCAACTGAAAGCATCGATAACACATTAATAAGCAAAACACAAAGTAGGCTCATTGATTGAGGAAACAATAACTAATATGTTTAACAGGCAAAACAAGAATTAATATTAAAACATGTGTAGTGAAAGATATATCGAATCCTAAAAAAATGTAACTCAATACACCCTGAAATAATCCATCAGTAAGATAAATCTAGAATACTCATAGAGAACTTATCTGAATAAAGCTTATGCCGGATTAATGTGATCGATGGAGTTAAAATCTGGTGAAATATTTTAGGCTGAGGATTTTTATGTAACACCCAAATTCACGAACATATGTTGTGCCCAACCAATTTACAGTTACAACTTATAGCTTCTTGAAATCGCTCTCTTCCCTCTCTCTTCTTCTAAAACAACATCCACAACGCCTGGCCATTTGCAACTACGGGAAGACGTTGATTCCAACAGAAGTCAATGAGTCAAACCAAAGAGTTTGATCAGAATTAAAGATAGAGTGACACTGTGGTGAATCAGAAACAAAGAGTTTGCACATTTTTTTCAGCTTTTTACTCAAGTTTATTAACTATGGCGGTGAAGAATGTTGTTGAAACTAATCTACAAATGGACTTGTAATTAGTGCCTATCTTCGTTCTTGCATCATATCATTTATGCTGGATAAGCTGGAATACTTTCCTATGTATGATAGATCATAGAGGTGATTGAAGTATGCATTCCAAGGAGATACTTTGAGAAATAATTTCGGAAAAGATAAACACTAAGAACACAAGTTGCCTCCACTGCAATGAATTATATGAGGCTGCCAACAGTGGTTGCACTGTTGCCTGAACGATCGGCCTGGTTGAACTATAATGATTTTGGCTTACTTGATTTTTAGTAGTTGAGTTGGACATTGCTCTTGAAACAGGTAGTATTGAACAAAACTTAGATCTTGTAGTAGTTAGGGATCCCTATCTGATTCAGAGGATTGCTTTTTGCAGTGGAGGTAATTTTTTCTAATCTGTTCTCGATTTGATTGTTAGAAGTGATATACAAGCAAAGATTGTGGTGTTATTGAACCTAAATTATTAGGTGCAAATTCGGTGGAAGATAGAATCTATTTGATTTGAGCTATTATTCAACTCTTTTCATGATACGTCATTTGAGTATTTTTTTTAGCTTGATGTACATGGTTCAATCCCTCTCTAACACCTTGGTCTTTTAAATGAATTAGTAACTTAACATGGTATGGCTTATGAGAGCTCTGGTTTGGCAAGTTCTTGGTATCAAGTCATTCCACTTGCATTCGTCATTTTGAGCGCACATGTTCATCCCGCCCCCCCACCCCCTTCTATTTTATTTTTGGTTGTATCCCTTGTGAGGCATCTTTGTTTATCTCTCAAAGCTTATCTCTTGTAGGCGAGTGAGACATGAGGTGCATTTTCAGCTTGATAAATGTTCTTGGGCCCCTATTTAACATCCTAAGCCCTTAGAGAACTAGTTAACTTACTTTGAGCCTTTTTAGTCTTTTGACTCTTTTCTATTTACTCTTTCTTTCTTCAATTGTAATAGATGATGAACCAAGTGACCGAGAGGGAGGCATTTTAGCAGGTGCAAATGAGTCTGTCAAAGATGAAAAATTAGTTTCTGAGGTAGAAAAGGTGCCAGGTGAGAACGAGTCTGATAAGGATGAACAGTCAGTTTCTGAGGGAGCACAACTCGAAGATGCAGAGAGCGGCTCAAGTGATGCAGAAGACACCAGGGAAGAACCTGTTACTGCCCAGAAACAGGCTGATAATGGGGAAAACACTTCTCTCGATGGTTCAGGGTCTGATAAAGAGGAGGAGTCTCACTCAGAAGGGGCCGAGTCGCCAACTGTATCACGGGAAAACTCCACAGTGTTAGCTGATGAAGAAGAGAAATCAGTTCCACAAGAGAATGGGACAGATGACGTCGATAGTCCTCCATCAGATCCAGATACAATGGACACAAAAAGTTCAGCCTCTGATGATTCTGGCGATGCGGCATTTTCTGATGATGAACCTCTTGTACTCATCCTTCACCTGAGCTTTACTCACAATTTTGGTTACCTACTTTTGGGTTTTATTTTTTCAAACATAAATTCGAAAAATTGTTCCAGAATTTACAGTTTTAATTTCACCCATGGTCAAAGAATATTTGCAATGGAAAAGTCTATATAGTATGACAAGGATAAGTGCCACGGGCACAGTAACTACAATTGAAGCTGTTTCCTCAGCCCACATTTTAAGTGAACGTTAAATCACATACTCAAACTGGCCTTAGTTTTTGTTCTCATTGAGTATTCACTTGAGATACTAACATTGGCTTTGTCGGATGCAGGGTGTGTGGAAGTCCCGAATTGGGAAATCAGTTGCAGGCAAGTAGTACATGATCCTGACATAATGATTTACTTAGTGATAAAAATTCTGGTGCCATTTGTGAGCAAGTCTAGCCATCGATCGACAGACAGCGGAGAAGATATTGCCACTTGCAGCCATGTTAGACCAATAAGCGGCAAGAGAGCAGTGCTCCCGTAGAAAAATGTGGTCCTCATTGGTAGGATGTCAGCAACTATTTACCATGGTTTGAGTTGAGAAGTATGCGCAGTTAATGTATGTTAGGGTTGTGGTGAATTGGTGATAGCGTAGTTAAAGCTAGTTGACTCATTGTTTATGTACAGCCATAGCTATAGTCAGACAGCTGCTGCAGTGTAACTATTGGTTTTCATGTTATCTACGTTCTGTAGTATTCATTTGTAAATTTCTGATAGCATTATAAAAATGATGTAGTGCCTTTTGCTTTTTATACCCCTCTTTTTGTGGTTTAAGGTTCAAATAGCAGTGTTGCTGAGCAACCTGGTGTATTGTTAACTTATCCTTGTTAAGGACAAGGGATTTGCTCTTTGGTGGATGAGATTCCAACATCATTCATCATAGTGGGGTTTGGCCGGTAACCATTTCTTGCAGTTGCTTGATGACATCAGGACTTGAAAGTAGGTTTAAAAATCTGTCCGCTGTTGACCTGTGTGGCTCATATTTATTCAGACACTGGCACTTGTCAGTCTTGATGATTGCGATTTCACAGCGGACTGGGGTCTGATAGTTGACAATATGCATCAAAGTAATGATTTTGCTGAAGAGAGGCAACTGGAAATGTGATGTAATCTGGAAAAGTTTATAGTTTGGCAAGGATTTTTGCTTGGGAAAAAGAGGGAAAGTATGTATGACCTGAAATTGTTGGTGCTGCTTATTTGAGGGTAGGATAAGGAGTACTAGGTACTATGGTTCAGCCATCTTAAGTAAAGTACACGTGTAGAATGAAACAGAGGCACATGATTGATTGGTTGTTGAAGCAATAAAGGCAGGGATGGGCAGGAGGACAGACCTTATGGATGTGATTGAATTGATCTCGAGACGGACTTGACTTTCATAGTGAAGAGGCTCAAGAGTGACCACCTCCTCCTCACATTCTCCAAGTTGCCAGGAAATTGTATAATGGGAGGGATGGGCCAGTGCAGTGGCGGCTGGCTTCATTACCATAAAAATTCTACCTTTACTACTACTACTACTACTAGTGCTACTGCTACTTGCATAATTTGCATTGCAGCACACCTACCAACTATACTACTACTACTCCTGCTGCTCAAATGGTGCAAATAATAGTCAAAAGCATGAACATGGATTAAAGGGATGCTAGGTCTGTATGTACGCCCGAGCTTTGAAAAAAAAAGTTTTAAGGTGCGTTTGGATTGATGATTTTTAAAATAATTTTTTAAAAAGTTTTAAGGTGCGTTTGGATTGATGATTTTTAAAATAATTTTTTATTTTTTTAAATAATTAAAGTAAAAAAATTAAAAGACCCAATAAGTTATTGGATTTACTTGGATTTATACCCAACGCAACCCGTAAACCCAAATTGTCATCCCTACTTCGGGGTATGAAATGGTCGTCCTACAACTAATTAAATAAAAAGTGTGCGCTCGCATTGAAACTAATTCATCGAGTATAAATTAGTCTTTACAGTAGTAAAGATCTTAAGTCGATCCTCTCACCGTCATATAATTTTTCTCTCCTATTGGTTTACAAATTTCTCTATTTTTTTTATTCATTGGATCAATTTTAATTTATTTTGGGTTGAGTTAAGTGAATTTGATTCATTTTTATTACCCCTAGGTGTGATTACGGGGTGAGAGATATCAAGACTAGGCTTACAAATTGAAAAGATGGAGATGTTGTTAAGACGATGGTATATTCATGGATTATTGAGTTTAATTGCACAAACCCAATAGAACCTAATAAGTTAGTGGATGTCGAGTCTTATTGAATTTATTCAATTAAAACTAATAGCTTATTGAGTTTTATTAAATTAATCTATTAAATTAATTTTAATTAATTTTTAATTAAATTAATTAGGTTGGGTTCATTATTACACCCTACCCAAAACAAGGATGTAATGTCTTGATATATTTTGTACGCAATACAGAGAAAGAGAGGGGCCAGCAGAGCAGGAGATTGGAAATGGGGACGCGGCATCTTTAGCATGTACATACGTCGGTTTGTACTCATTGAAGGAAATGGAGAATGGAATAGAATAGAATAAAAGATGCTGACTAACTGAAAAGTGAAATGTGCCACTCAGCTGAAAAGAATGAGATTTCAACAAAAACTGGTGAATTTTTGCTAGCCTGACCAGAAACTACCGGTGTAACCGGTCACCCCCTCCTCCTCCTCCCAGATATATACCTGATCTTTTTGAGCTTTGAAATATGTACCAACTCCATTATTAAGATTAAATTTGGCCAAAGGAAGAAAGAAGAGAGGCCTCATCTCTGCTCTGCTAGTACCCACTAATTTCCTGTTATTTGTAAGTCCCCATCTTCTCTTCTTTTGACTGTGTAAAGGGTTCCTTTCCTCTCTACTTCTCTTTTCCTTATTTTAGCTCACATGTTTTTTCTTTTTTTGATTAATTCTTTTACTTGTTTTTGTTTTATGGGTTTAGGCATGGGCTGTCTTTGTATTTGCTCTTTGCATTTGAAGTTTCTAATCATACCCTTACATGTTGCTGTATTCTCTATTCTGATTTGCCCCATTGTGTATGCCTCTCAAAAAGATTTAATCTTTTCTCTTCTTTTTAGGGTTTCCTAGGTTTTGTGCAAGTTCCCTTCCAGCTTAATTTGCATCATTACATGTACTACCCAGTACCCAAACCAAGTTGCTCCTTTCCCCCTTTAGCTCAAGTGCATGTCTTGTCTTTATATGCTGACATTAAGTAATTGCATATTGTTTTATGTTTGAATGCATTTACAGTCTTCTGTGAATCTAGAGAAAAAAATGCCATTTCTGTTGGCAACTTTTCTTGTGGGGCAAAAAGCTTTTCCCCACATAACTTCTTGTACTGTTTTCTGCACATTCACCCCTTGCTCTTGATTTTGATTAGAAGAAAATTCGTGGTTGTTGTATAATAGTTAGATGTAGTCTCCTTCCATTTCACTTCAAGTTTCCTCGTTTCACTATTTTGTCCAGTTTTGACCCTTTCTTAGATCAAGGGAGTGCTTCTGAATTTTGTGCCAACATTACTGGTCCTTTTTTTTTGTTTCCTTTCATTTTCTAGTGCTTTTTGTATCATTATACTTTTAGTCCCTGCAACTGAATAAAAATATATTGAATAAACACAATTGACCTAAATGTTTTAAGTCGGAATATGAGTGCAACTGGTTGATTAGTTGGAATCTATCAACAAACACATCCTATTTTTATGTATATATACTTTTTTTTAATCACTGACCAACTCTGCGATTGGCATTGTGCAGTTCAGGTCCTTTTAGAGTGGATGTGTTTGTAGTTGTCGATTATGGGAGAACCACTAGGACTATTGAAGGTGGTTATTTTGCGTGGCAAAAGGCTAGTGGTTCGAGATTTCAAGACTAGTGATCCTTATGTCATTGTGAAGCTTGGAAATCAGGTGATTTTATGATTTCATTTAGTTTTTTCAAATCCGTGGCCAAATAAGTCCGAAAACTAATTTTATTTACTTTACTTTCCCCTTGCAGACAGCAAAGACAAAGGTTATAAACAGTAATCTAAATCCCGTCTGGAATGAAGAACTAACTTTCTCGCTCACAGAGCCTATTGGAGATCTAAAGTTGGTAGGACTTACACGTCCATATTCTCGATGATCAAGTTCCGATTTCACCATATTTTATCATTTATTAAGTAGGACCTACAAGAGTAACATCTAGGGCTAAAGCCAGGAGATTTCTTCAATAACATATAGTTTCTCCTCAATATTGTCTATCTCCGACGAGACTTGAACCCCCTAACCTCCCGTTAGGAAAGATAAGGAATATTGCTAGACCAAGTGGTCATTGGTCGATTTCACCTTTTTTCCTCTCTTTATATTAGAAAATAGTCTGCCAGACTTAAATATGTTTATGATTCATTTGCTAAATTTCAGGAAGTGTTTGATAAAGATCGTTTCAAGGCGGATGACAAGATGGGTCATGCTCATGTCAGTCTCCAACCATTGGTCTCTGCAGCAAGGTTAAGGCAGATCCTAGGAGTTGCTACTACTGAGGGTTCGACACTAAGAAAAGTTATTCCGGACCCTGATAATTGTCTAGCAGTAGACAGCTCGATTTATTGGCTTAACGGTGAGGTGGTGCAGGATGTCTGGCTGAGGCTTTGTTCAGTGGAATCTGGGGAGATTGAGTTGAAGATTAAATTGACCAATCTTCCCATTCTTCCGAAAGTGGTGTAGATTTGAGGTCAGGAAAGAAAACACCTTTGAAAAAAAAGTGCTTTTGGGCTTGTAGCTGTAGCATATGTTTCACATTCTTCATCTCTTTTGTTTCTAGGGCTGAGGATATCCGGTAGCTTTTGTAGAAATGTACTAGTGTGCTTTTGCTGGCTCGAGTTGGAAGCCCGAATTGTTTAAGCTGTTTGTAGTATCAGTATGCTCGATCAAACATTGTGGCAACATAATGCAGTGTAGTTGAATCCTATCTAGTTAATGAAAGAATGCTTCACATTTTGCGGAGTTAGGATAAATTATGTCTGGGAATTTGACTTGTAGATTTCTCTTTGCAATTTGTGGTCTTGTTGTAAGTTATACAATCAATCAACACTTGACTTGAAGATTTCTCTTTGCAATTTGTGGTCTTGTTGTAAGTTATACAATCAATCAACACTTGACTTGAAGATTTCTCTTTGC
>JAOTQG010148525.1:0-18879 GCA_025631175.1 Iris virginica
TTGGGTGCCTAACCCCTTCCCGATTCGTAATCTAGCCCCCGGACCTACAATCTCTTACACTTAAAAGGCTTGTGCTTCCGAAGTCTTAAATATAAACGAAGATGGCGACTCTCAATTTTTCACATTAAGTTGAATGGTCACTAAATGAGAAACCCGCACTTGTACCAAAGTTCTCATCGCACGCACGCCCCGTCGACGCGTTTCATCCGAAAAACAAACCTCGGTCAAATCCAAAACCTAATGATTCTGAGGGGCGTCGAGAACGTATGGGGGTTCTCATAATCGGCAGCAGCTTACTAACAGCTCTGTCAATTTCAATCCTCTAAAGGAATTCCTCGACAGCTCGAGCCTACTTCTCTGACTACTTTCTTTGGCAAAATGATATCAGGCCCAACAGGTTTCCATCTGTTTGTGGAAGAGGGGGCGAACCCTTTCTTATATAGAGGCAGAGCACTTTCTCACTTACTTTTCAATGACCTAAGGGTGGAAGTCAAGCGACTACCTTAGAAGTCGTTTTTCACATCCTTACTCACTAAGGCTTGAACTAGTTACAGAGAAAGCCTTTAAGCATGCTCGACCCATCTCTGCGAAGCTGGAATCGAAGATGGTTATTGATGAGAATGATGTGGAGGTGAGAAAAGATAATGTAGAGGAGAGAGAATATCGAAATCATGGATATTGGATGCTCTTAGCTTTCACTTTGTTTTTTATTTTAAGAATTACCCTCCTTCCCCCTTCGTCTTTTTCACAACCCGCCTCTAAATTCCTTTTATATAATTTTATTATAAATGTATTGCATAAATTTATTATAAACTTATAGTACAATTTTATCATAATATTTTTTGCTTAATTAAAAAACAATAAGCTCATCTGGCTTGCACTAGTAATTATTATATTTAGAGATTGTTTCGATAGAGTAATTGTGCCAAAATCTCATTACTATTATTATTATCATCGAAGTATCGATACACCAAAATTTAATATCATTATCCAACCAAATTTTTAATATTATTAAAAATTAGTATACTAAAAATTTTATAAGGTACGATAAAATAATGGTAATTACCTATTTATGCAATAATTATAAAAAAAACTGATCAATCTCTTAAGCAAATTAATTATTGTATAATGTATTAAGTTACATGTGCTAAAAGGACAAATTTTTAGGGACTCTTCTGCCAAGAAGATACTTCAGCGTGAATCAACCCAACATAATAATTTATGCATAATGTAAAATGTATTAAATTCATTACCATGTATTAAATCCATATATAAAAAAATCAGAGAATCAATCCATCATATCATGTAATAATGTATGTATAATATCGTGATAATGGTATTAAATATTATTATCCTATCAAATAAAATTGATATGATACGACCATTGACAAAAAAATTAAAAAAAAATTCAACCCTAATTTTGTTGAAATAATACTTGGGACTAACGGGCTAACCATGCATCCAAAAATGTAGGATGCAGTGTAGTATAGCGAAGATAATAACCAAAGAGGGGGAGTGGGGTCAGTGTCTTATCCCAATTGTAAGAATGAGAGAGAACCAAAGAAAATCAAGAGCTAGTAGAAGAGATGATGATGGGTATTTCCAGCATCACAAACCCCCACAAATTTCAGTCCCAAACTCCACTAATCACCACAAGCTGTCAACATGGCAAGTTTGCAGGTGGTGCAGCATAAACAGCCTTCTCTCTCCTTCCTCCCTTCTTCAAACTCTGCCTTCAATGGCACCAAATTGAACACTTCTGTTCAGGTATCTCCCTTCTCCCTTCCTCCCTCTCTCTCTCTCTCTCTCTCTCTCTCTCTCTCTCTCTCTCTCTCTCTCTTTCCACAGGTAATCTTTTTTTTTTTTCTCTTTTGAATTGCCAATGTATCTCACTCATTCGATTATAAACATGTGGGTATTATTTTACCGTGTCTTCTGCATATATGCAGTTGAGGTAAAGTCTTTAATGGGTGATTGGGTTAGTTACATTGTAGCTCTCTATCAAAACCCACCTACCCAATTTTGCATGTGTATAAGCTTATTTCCATCATTGACTTAGTTAGACCTTGCAATGTGATTTGGGGGTGTCTCTGTTTCAAGAATGATTCAGTTTGCCACTATGCAATCATGCAACATTCAGACCATATATCTGCACACTGATGAATTTGTTGACAAAGAAATAAAATATGGAACTCATTTTGGGACCAAGGCTCTGATACCTTTCAAATCTTGAAATTTCCACCAGAACAGGTGCTATCCGAGAACAAATGGCTAGTCTAGAGTTACTAAAATTTATAAATTTCATTGTTAGAATGGAAAGAATAGGTGGAAGGAGGTCTTTCAATGAATGATTGGGAAGATCTAAAGATTAGAAGAAGAAAAAGATTTTTCGCTTAGACGTATGGGACTGATAGTACTTGAATCCCTGGGTAATATTCACGAGAACACTTTTCATTTTGTTTAGCATTCCACATATGTTTCTCAAGTTATAGAGAAAAGAGCATTGAAGGTAAGTAACTCATTATATGAGAGGCAGCCTGCTATTCGTTTCTGTTTACTGATGATCTCATCTGGACAAATTGTAGAGAAGGTAGGTAACTCATTAAGTAGCAGTAAGGATGATTAGTTAATCCGGATTTCCTAAGCTTTTTCCCATCGTTATATGTAGATGGATATATGAGGGCAGTCTCTCCTTTCTTTTTATCCCCCCATGCCCTCCCCCATTCCCTCCCCCATGAAAAAGGTACATGAATTTAGCAAAAAGTAATAGTCTTTTCTCACTTGCTGTTGTGCTTGTATATTTGTAGTATAAGAGGAAAGTATGGCAGCCGAAAGCTTTACGAGTGACAGCATCAAGTGCCAAGAAAATCCTCATAATGGGAGGCACGCGATTCATTGGTATCTTCCTTTCCAGACTACTTGTCAAAGAGGGCCATCAGGTTAAGCATATATCGTTTTAATCATTTCAACTCTATTTGGACATTGTACATTTTTCACGAGTATAGTACGAACTTAATGGACCAACAGTTGATAATCTAACAAATCATTCTTTAATTATTGAGAAAATTTATTTTTTACATTTGGATAAATGATTAAACGGTAATGCAGGTCACTCTGTTCACAAGAGGAAAAGCACCCATCAGCAGTCCCTTGCCTGGTGAATCCAGTGAGGACTATGAGGCTTTTAAATCCAAGGTATGCTAAGAATCACGCAAGTCGGCGAAAACAATTCCAAATGCGATCTAAGGATCTAGCTAACATAGTCTTCTTCCATTTATCCAAGCTTCATTTCAAACTTATGTTTCTCAATGCAATAATTAGTGTCTTCTTATCATAGATCTTGCACTTGAAAGGAGATAGGAAGGATTTTGACTTTGTGAAGACCAGTCTAGCTGCTGAAGGCTATGATGTTGTATACGATATAAATGGTGCTTGTAGTCATTTAATCTCCATCCGTTGTTTATATGATATGTTGATCCCCTCTTCAACTATGATAACCTGCTGGAGGTGACATTTTTTTCTTTTTCCTGATCATCTTTGTTGAACATTTTTCTTGTCGCTTTCAGGACGTGAGGCTGTTGAAGTAGAGCCAATATTAGATGCTTTACCAAATTTAGAACAGTAAGCTGCTTATCATTTCTCTATGATATTCGTCCACTAGATATGTGTGGTTGCATCGGAATGAAGTATTACTGGTGTTAAGGCAATTCAACCAGCTATTTCACTGTTAACTTCTTTAAGTCTGATATCAACTTAGTATTCTAACTCTAATCTACAAACTTTACGAATTATCATCAATATCATAAATCATATGCTCTTCTTGTTTCAGATCAAATTTATAAAACATGGCGGCACTAGAACGCCATAGCATTTACTCCATGTCCAAATGTAAAACTTTACGATAATCTGTACTTAATTAATACCTGTTGAAAGGATCAAATGACGTGGGAGTGAAAGGGGAATAGGGCACTGAACATTATTTATTCAATGGATTTCATCATTTTCTTGCCGAATTTATTTAATGGTGCAAATAATTGACAGGTACATATACTGCTCTTCAGCTGGTGTTTACCTCAAATCTGATCTTCTGCCACATTGCGAGGTTAGTTCTCATAGTACGTCTACCCAAGGGGATACATGTTCATAAAGAACAATAAGCAAACTTTTCCTTTTCTTTGTTTTCTATAAATTATGAAAAGAAATATTATGTAATTTAACTTGCTATAAAGCACCCAAAAAGTCCGCAATACTTAACAATCTCCTATTACTTCGAAATAAACGGAGCATTGGAACGCATTCATTAATCCTTTATACTCCCTTTCATCCATATAAAGCATCCACTTTTGACTTTTCTTTGGGTCAATGAGATTAAATTCTTGGTGAAGTTATATAAATTCACTTGTCTCTTTTGCAATTCATAGTATTGTAGTAAGTGGAGTCTTTTAGCGGAGCAAGTATCTCCGATCTTGCTTTTAAGCCCTTCCTTTGTTCTAACTCCTTTGTTTGGACAGGTTGATGCCGTTGATCCTAAGAGCAGACACAAGGGCAAGCTTGAGACAGAGAGCTTGCTGGAATCAAGGGATGTTAACTATACTTCTATTCGACCAGTTTATATCTATGGCCCATTGAACTACAATCCTGTTGAAGAGTGGTTTTTCCACAGACTGAAAGCAGGTCGGCCAATACCGATTCCTAACTCAGGAATGCAAGTAACGCAACTTGGTCATGTCAAGGTAAGTGATAATGCATATTACGTTTAGCATTCCAAAGAAAAAAAAAAGCCCTTGTGCACTGAGATGCAAATATGCCTGCTTATATCATCAATGAAATGCAAAATTGGAAACATCACCACGAAGTTTGTCTTTTTGTTACTGGCAAAAAGCATACAATTGATGTTGTTAAGCTGAATTCCAGGATTTGGCAAAGGCTTTCCTTGCTGTTCTTGGTAATGACAAAGCAAGCAAGCAAATATTCAATATATCCGGGGATAAATATGTTACTTTTGATGGGTTAGCTAGAGCATGTGCTAAGGTACTCTCACTTTTATGTATGAATACAAGTACCTCCACACTTAAATTGGAAGGTTAATGTTTGGTGCATTGCTCACAGGCTGGTGGGTTCCCAGAGCCGGAACTTGTTCACTACAACCCAAAGGAGTTTGATTTTGGAAAAAAGAAAGCATTTCCATTCCGTGACCAGGTAAATATGGATTCAGATCTTAAACACTTGTTTTTCTTTTCTTGTAAGTGCAAGATCTTTAGTAGGAGTTCTTTTTCCGTACGAATCATGCCAGTTCTTGTCATTCTAAACTTTCTCTAGATTTTTCCTTTGCCCTTGGGAATTGGTAGTGATAAGGATGAATACTACCCTGCCCACTCCTATAAAGGAGGAAAGAGTGTCCATACTCCATAC
The DNA here is from genome assembly GCA_025631175.1 of Iris virginica. NCBI lineage: Eukaryota > Viridiplantae > Streptophyta > Magnoliopsida > Asparagales > Iridaceae > Iris > Iris virginica. The sequence goes on from JAOTQG010148525.1 coordinate 5,413, forward strand.
CGCTAATTAACCGTCAGATGGTAGATCTAAAAATATGTTCATTAACTGGCTAGACAAGGATGGATGACTAATTTGCAAACAGTGCCAATAGGAAGTATATGAGCTGGATGACATCTATTGAAAGATCGGATAAACAATTTTTACTGTCAATCTGTAAATGCAGATGTTAATATTAAAAGAAGATGTTCTGTAAGGAATCAGTTGGCTGGTAAATTAGAAATTGTCTTACTGAGAGACTAAGGCGAGAGTAGTTTGAGTTGGTTAAAGCTAATGAGGTTGTGCAACTCCTCTGCTTTAATTAGATTGGTGTAGCGAATGAATCTAAATGAAAACATGTACTCGGAAGCTAGGGATGGTAGCAAACTCGACAAGAACTACCATCAGCAAATAGCTACATTTTGTTTTCCATTATAATAACTGCTACCTGTTGTGAAAAGAAAGAAAGGACATCCACCCCAGTGCAACGGGAGCTTCACACAGGTCTGTAAGGGAATATTATTGCCTGTTGGCCAAAAATGGATGTATTAGTCCTTAGTAAATCAACTTTGAAAGTGCTGACATACTAAATTAAAATGACATTCTATGAGTTTGACGTGTAATCTTTTGTGCTAGTAAATGAAATATTGAATTTGACTTTCTAATAGATATATGATAATCAAATATGTTTTCACTTGAACCAGTTGAACTTGTGTAGGTGCATACACGTCAATATTGTTGTAGTATATGGCAAGAAACATTTGATGATTTGTGTTTTAGCTCTGGGAAACTTTTTCCATTGCTAAACAAATTGTTTAAATACCCCTGTTTGAATCAAGTACTGATGTGTTTATAATATTTCCCGATCAAATGCAGCATTTCTTCGCATCAGTGGACAAAGCCAAGAGTGTACTTGGAGTCGTACCAGAATATGGGTTGGTGGAAGGCCTTACGGATTCGTACGAGCTAGACTTCGGCAGGGGTACATTTAGGAAAGAAGCTGATTTCACCACAGATGACTTGATTCTTGGCAAGACTCTTGTTCTCCAGAGCTAGACCATTGACGCCGCGTTTCCTTTTCTGAAGCTCTGTTTCTTTTTTTGCATTTCAATTTTTTTCTGAACCATTGACGAGTATTACCATCTTGTAGCCTCATTTGAAAATGGCGCACTAGGAAATATGAGCATTGCTTCAATGAGTTGAATATCTTACGGCAACAATTCAATATCATTAATGTTGATTCTGCTCGTTAAAAAAAAACGCTCGTCTCAAACTGAATTCTTCATAGATGAGTTTAGCTTCCGGAAGCTCATGTCTCATGGAACATTGTTTGCTTGGGTGAGTGAATATGGCTCCATTTGTATCATCAATGTCAACATTTGTGGTGACAATGTAATCATCAGTCTTTTAAGTTCACTCACAAGTGTACTTTAGTCGTCGATGCCAAAAGTTTCATCCAAGGGAAAATCCTTGCCAACACGAAGAAATGAGATCTCGAGCACTTGCAAAAATGGAGATTAGCGAAGGACCCCGAGGTTTGAACATGGGAAGAACACTTCAAGGGGAAGATTTGCAAAACATAAATTAGCAACTGGAGCTAGAAGTTTCGACTCGCCGGAGAGAATTTTTCCGGAAGAGCAGAAATTGAGAATGAGGATAAATGTTTGAACTCGATCCCCACATTTAGAATATAAATTTTCTGTTCCAATTGGTGTTTATTTTTTTTAAACACTTTTAAAATCATCTTTTAAACGATTAAGACGAGATTTTAAAAAAATAAAATAAAAAGTGAGATACCAAATGACACAGAAAATCGGACTCCCACATTTACCCAAAACCGCAAAACCAGAGTTCTTGTAAGATTTGAACAATTCTTTTTGAAAATGTTTACAGCGACGGTGGTTTTAAATTTCCCCCCTAATTTAATGGACTCACTTTTAATTCATTAACGTTGTAAAAAATTAAATTACACAAGCATTTCAGTATGCCCTATTATATTACACTACTAATTAAATTACACAAGCATTTCAAGGCATACATGATACTATGTGATAATCAGCTTATTTTTGGGTCAAAATCTTATAAATAAAGTGCTTTAATGGGGATTTGTCTACTGATTAATCAAAGTTATTAATATGAACAATTAATTTTTATTCTTGAAAGATAGTGATATATTATTGTACCGTTTACTTATAAAAATCTAAATATTGTAAGAATCGTATGAACCGTCTTTACTTGAAAATTTACGCGATATATTACCAAATTTACTATTGTGTCTTGAGTAATTTACAGACTACAATAGCAAATTTTCTATGTATTGTGAATTTATTTTAAAATACCTAAATTTTTAATCTAACTGACAATTAAAGCTAATAAATTTTTTAATCTCAACCGTATTTTTTGCTCTAGTCAACAATCAAGATTAATTCATATCGTTCTTATTTTAACGAGGTTCTCATCTGACCAATTATCTATTTACCGGTGAACTAAAATTTTACTTTATAATTTTAAAGAAAAGTTTTACTTCCATTTTTCACTTGCACCCCCTCATCTTTCATGAACTTTTTGCCCTTTCCAATTCCCCTCCAAAATCCCTAACCATCTATCTTCCCAGTCCGTCTCTCTGCAGTCTGCACGGTTCCGTACTTCAGCTACATTATCAGGACGCTCTCTCTCTCTCTCTCTAACAGAGGTTGACTGCGCCTAGGTTTACAGAGACTGCTAGGGCTTGGAGAATAGAGAAGGCCGGTGGACAGTCCTTTAGCTCCTTTGGGTTGGAACAAGGTAGTAATTTTTTGCTCTTCGCTATTATTTCTTTCATTTGTTTCACAGTTCCGTACCTTTGATTGCATTTGCACTATCAAACTATTTGTTCTTTTTACCGAAAGCTTAGCTGACATGAGTTTAATGTGTGGATGGAAAATACGTGTTTGATGTTGTTAGACCTAATGTGATACTAAATTCTTGATTGAGTAAACTTGTTTGGTCCTCTTACAGTTAGGCAACCCCAAGTAATTAGGGCAAAGACTGTTAGGTTGAGTTGCGTTGTTTTTGCATCTTGCGGTTGCATTATTTTTTTCAATTTGCCGACTTTTAGGATGTTCTAAAAATGCGTGATTTGATCTATGCAGTCATTGCGTAGGCTAGCAGATTACTTGCAATGGGCACGGAGGAATCATCTAAAAAGGGGCCACGCCCTCAAGTGGTGAAGTTGAATCTAGCTTTCAAATTGGTAATTACTCCCATTGTTTACATAGTTAAATTGATGAGCTACTTTGATGTTACGATCTGGGTTAAAATATATGTATGTTTGTCTTTAATTTTCTCTTGGTTCATCCTCAATATGCGTATGCGTGTATGTGAATAAACATTGAATGGCATGTTTGTTCCTGGTAGTTAGTAAAGATGGTTGGTTTCTGCTTTGGGGTGAATAGAATAGCCTCAGATATGGCAATGCGTCATTTATGCTTAGGCAGTTATATTTCGGCCTTTCTTCTATCACAGCTTTTACTTTACTGGGAAGAAAATACTGCTTGGTTTTAAAAAATTAATCAATTTGGGGTCGCCATTTTTGGAGCAGATCTTTGTTGAAATCAAAACGATGGTTTACTAGTTTACTGCCGTATTTCGTGGAAAGCCCCATATATGTGGCTAGTCTGTTGCTGCTTCTTGGTGTTGCTCCACTTCCCCTTCTTTCAATCAGCTGGGCATTGTGCGGTTGAAGATGTATTTAGGATTTAGCTGCATTGAAAAGCATTATTGAAGTCAATGATTCGATGCGGATCTTAAGAACTTCCCCTGTTTGCCCTCAACCCTAAATGTTTAACTATTTGTCACCTAAATGTTTAACTATTTGTCAGTTTTGCTCAGCAACTAGTTATTATTAATTAAAATAGAAAGTAAGTAGACAAAGATTTCGCTAAACCAAATGTAGCAATCAAAACCAGCCTAACCAACACTGATTAATATGCAAAATAATAGTTGAAATGTGATTTTCCCAGGTTTCCATCCTTACACATTTGGTTGAACAAAATTTTCTTTCTTCTGAACTTCTAACAGTGTTCAAAAACCCTTAGAAGGCTTCCATCCCCCTGCAATACGTTATGCACGTTTCTTCAACGCTTAGAAACTTGATATACCTTGCTGCACTACTACCTTATCCGCATCTTCCTGTAGTGCGTGCATATTGAAACTTCCGCTTAGGCCACTTACCCCAAATTGCAATGCATAGCTTATTTTAAATCACACCATCCATCTTAAGGAACTTTTGAGACCCAGATTGAGCACAACAACCTCCAATCAGTCTTAATCCACACTTACCAAAATCAAATTAATCATTAGGCCAGCATTTCAATACCTTTCTTTTGTTGACTCCTCCTATTTTTGTTTCTTGTAATAACAGCAATACCACTCTATGTGTTTGAATCAAACTCCTTCATTTGTTTTTGTATCAACTACTTAATAGCACTGGATTTGCTTGAGTTTCCCATGATAATATCGGCTATCGCCATTCCTATTCGACCCTATGTTGTTTAAATGAAATTAATCAATATTCACCAAGGACATTATCTGTCATGTTAAATGGCATGTGAATCCTACTACCAGCCATCTCCAACCTTTCCTACCCAATTATCAAACAATGGCATTCATGCTTCGATGTGTTAAGTGGGAAACCAGGCTCAAAATCTTTTATCGTTACTCTTTGAATAAGGGGCTACTAGACAAACCTTTGAAGCATATCATAGTTACTAAAGACGCAAGGTGCACCAAGGCGCAAAAGGTGTGCCCGGGGCCTAGGCGCAAGGCGGGCGCGCCCGAGAGACCCGACGCACAAAAAATGCTTAAAATTTACTAAAAAATTAATATAGTCGTTACAACATCAACATAAGCAATAAATTAAATTCAAGTTGTGAATCAAAACAACACTATTAGTCATAAATAGAAAAAAGATGTTCAAAACATGCAACCAATCACGAAGTGACTACTAAACAAGTAAACAAGCATAAATAGAAGTCAAAGTTCAAACAAAAGGGCTGTAAATCTCAATCCTAGGATTCTACTATCAATCCTCATCTTCAATTACACCATCATCATCTTCTTCCACATAAGAGAATCACATTTTGATGCACCACAGTTTACTTGGATACAGTGTACAGCCAAAAAAAATGAAAGAAGAAGAGCAGGATTCTTATCTTTTAATCATGTAAAAATGATTTTGCAAGAATAACATTTTGACAATGAAAAAAAAGAAAGAAGAGAAAAGAAAAGAGAATAACATTTTGCAAGAAGAACAGAGAAAAGAACAGCAAAGAATAACATTTTGATGATGAAAAAAAAAAGATTTTGCAAGAATAACATTTTGGTTCAGTTTCAGTAACATTTGGTTATGAAGAAGAGAAAAGAAAAGAGAAGAAAAAAAGAAGAGTAGCAGAGAAGAGAAAAAAAAAAGAGCGGAATGCAAGATAAGAAAGAAGAAGAGAAGAACAAGAATAAGAACAGCATAGAAAGAAAAAATAAGAGAAAAGAATTAGAGAATCAGAAGAAGAGAAGAACGAGAATAAGAATAAGAAAGAAGAGAAAAAAAGAAGAGTAGAATAAGAAAGAAGAAGAGAAGAGAAAGAAAAAAAAGAAGAAAGAGAATCAGAAGAAGAGAAGAGCAAGAATAAGAAAGAAGAACAGCAGAGAAGAGAAGAGAAAAGAAGAAGAGAAGACCAGAAACGAAAACAAAAAAACAACATACCTGAAAGTTCAGAGCTCGTCGGCGGTGGAGAAGGGTTGCCGGAGGGTGGCGATGGTGGTCGAAGGGTGTCCTGAAGAGGAGCAACTGTTCGTTCTTCTTTCCTTCGTCTGGGGAGTCTGCGTTATTCTGAATTGAATTGGGTATTTAACTTACCCTATATTAATCCTAAACAAAGCAAAACTACGTAGTTTTAACCCTTATGTGCGCCTGGAGCCTAGGCGCACGCCTAGCCAAAAGGCGCGCCTAATCCCTCGCCCGATGAACAGCGCCTCGCCTAGCCCTATCAAGGCACAAAACCTGTGCTCGGCGCCTAGGCGTGCCTTTAATAACTATGAAGCATATAAAACAAGGAACCCAGGAACAAAACCTCAAAAAACATCTGTGTGTGAAGAAAAGGAAGCAGTTGAGATTGATTTTGATGTATAAAATCATGAAATATGAGTACTACAAGAGCTTCACTCTCTTGCAGCTCTTGGCATTCTGACGAAGTGTCAATGGAAGTGAGTTTATTCTGCTTGGTCAGGTATTTGAGCTGCAGCCCTTTGTGAAAGTGTTCAATTTCAGGTGGGATGACGACGAGAAAGTTCATTGTTGGATTGACTACTGTGTGGAGGTTCTCTACGATGTTTAACTTGCCTGAAGTTGTACCATTATCTCTTTAGAAAAGGATGATGTATTTTCCCTGTTTGTGGCCTCAATGAATGACTAGCTTGTGTGAAGGTCTCGTTTTTGACAAAATATTCTTGATTTGGATGGAGATGGTGACAGTAGATAAATTTTGGAGTATTTGCAACTGTTCCTCTCCCTAATGAAGGAACTGACTGTTTCTCTTGGACACTCCGTAGGAGTGCATAATTCTCAGTCAAGTCTTTTGACACATCTTTGTGCTCTCATCTGACCTTCCTATCTATGGGATCCTTTCTCTTGGACACTCCGTAGGAGTGCATAATTCTCAGTCAAGTCTTTTCATTCGGTTAGCAGCTTCAGTGCCTTGTAACTGGTGATAATTTGAGAAGAAAAGGTTAAATTCTAGTTGACCACTGTTTTATATGCCGAGAGATGAGGAATCCGTGAATGACCTTATTTTATCGTGGCATGCCCATGTTTTACATGGCGATTTTTTTAACCCAGCATCTGGTGGACTGTGCCTTACCCTGCATGGCATGACTTACAGATTTTCTTCATGTATATTGTGCATGTGAAAAATTAACTCATCACTGAAGTTCTTATTTTTTTAAAGTAATCTCAACAGCTGAGCCTCATTGCCTATCACATGGGATCAGTTACATGAAATCTTTTCCGTATTCGATACAACCCCAAGGCAAAGTCACTCAAAGGCCACATCACTTCGCATTATTCTTAAAAGAAAAAACTTAATAACCGCATTCAGGTGCAGACCACCACGTTTTGCTTGTTTGTCTCAAAGACATTTGCATTTTTTATTTCACTGTGTTAGTTGTTGAGACAATGTAATACTAACTCCCTGGTTGGACTTCTATAAATGATGATTATCACAATGAGATAAGTGTTTGATTTATATACTCAACTTCTTCTACTCTTTTTATCTCTCTCTTTCTTAAAACAATGCTCATTTCAACCTAATAAAAGGGTGGGCTAATCTATCTAAATTACCTGCTCCACTAACTAATTTAGGAAGTGTAGAAGCAGAAAATGAAGAATTACAACAATGGTCAATACCTAGATTTGCAAGAATATTGGCTACCTTATTACCTTCTCTATATACTTAAGAAACTTCAATGTATGTGCATCTTTGCCATTCTTTAATTCTATCCACAAGATACTGAATAAGGCAAGGAGTCTTGCACTTTCCTTGAATGATTTGCACTAAAATTTCCGAATCCGGTTCCAACCAAACCAGAAGATGACCTGATTGAAAAGATAAAGAAAAACAATCTGATGCAGCTTTAGCTTCAGCCCACATGTTGGTCTTGAAACCATAAAAGTGAGCAAGAACTCCAAGAATTAAAACTTTCTCATCCTTTAACACACCTCCTCCTGATACATCTGGATTTCCCCTTGAAGCCCTGTCACAATTAAGTTTAACTTAATGATCTCTTGGATTTTTCCATATCACTAATTTGCAAACTGGATTTGTAAAATCCTTGATCATCATCCGAAGGTAATCAGCATGAAAAGCATCTTTTTCCTAGCAAGCAAATTGAAGTTTTGAAAGCTTGGCATATAAGACTAAGTTGGCATTTAATGGCTTTAAATACCTGATCTTGATTCATATTAATACCATCAAACTTGGAATTGTTTCTACTTTTCCTAATCTGCCAGCAATTCAGACCTGGAAGGAGTGGACATAACCAACCTTGAACGGTCTTGCTTTTCCCATAAATCCACCAAGAAAATAGGGAGGATCATTGGGTGGAGAACGTCCCTTTTAAGTTCTCTTTTACTCTCGGCATTCTAGCTGTCATAATGCTCCAATGGCTTCTTTTCTTGTTAGGGAGGGGGGTCAACTTACTTGGGATTTTCATTTTTCAGGAAACTCAATGATAGAGAATCCACATCGTTTGCACATTCATCATGTCACTTGTCTTCTTTCCGATCCTCAGATTCTCAATCTGATCGTCCAATTTGGATTCCTGAAAGTTTGGGTCGTTCTCGGTCACGTGATTCACCAAAATTCTTCGCCCACATATACAATTTGACTTTCCTCTCTAAAAATTTCATTTGTAAGTCCAAGGTTCTGTTTTCAGTACACATTCTTTGCTCGGTCAGCGGTCCTTGATCGGTTGAATACTAAGGATTGACGCAACGGCGACATCCAAAGACATCTATTTCTCCATATATGTGTGTTATGAATGGGAGCTCGCGAGTCCCACGAGCATTAGTTTATGCATTGCTCTATGGCTTGACTCGTTTGGTGTAGGTTGTTTGGGGTGCAAGGAGAGACTTGTATCATGCCTCGCTCTCTAGAGGATTTTTGTATGATCAGATATTTGAGTTTGGTCGATTGAGGGATGCTTCTTAACTGTGGGGTTGTCCCGTGTTCGTCTTGTTGTGGAATATTTGGATTTAGAGGAGTTCTCGAATTTTTAGAGATCAAGAATTACCTCTCGCTTGTGTGGGATAAGATCTCTGTGCAGTCCTCTCGTTTGGTTAGGAGCTCAGGAGCTTTCCATGGCTTATCTTTCGGAGATTTGTCGAGGGATTAGAGAGCTGCTATTCACTAATTTGTGTGTTCTTGTATGCTTTTATATTTTGATGGCTTTTGGTGGATATCTTCTCCGCCTCTTTATAATATCTTTCTCCCTTAATATCCTCGACTCTTCTAGAATATTATTATGGCATTATTTCGATTTTTGGACTTCTTTCTGTTTGTTTGTTCGTGTTAACAACCAACTACTTTATTCATCTATTTTGAGGTTTATACTTTCTGATGTACAGGCTGAAAAATGGGTTAATAGTATGACGAAGACCATGGAGAATGAATCAGGTCGAGTACTGCTGGAACCTCGACCAGCTAGGTCAGTATTTGAAATAATATTTAAAAAATTCAGAATCTAAGCATTTGTCTAATTATGGTGAGATTTTGCAGACTTGGAATTGGTGCAGCAGTTCCACGTCAGTCCAAAGTCGTGATGTCAAATGACCCGGTTGAAAGAAAATTACGTGCCAAGTTAGATGCTGAAAAAAGAAGAGTTGCCCAGAGTGCCAAGGAATTCGGCCTATCTGCAAAAGATGAAAGCCATGGTGAAAGCAGTGACGACGAGGAATCAGAGAGCAGAACCAAAGCATTTGTTAAGAAGAGACCAGTGAGTTTAACCTCAAACTTACAGCCAAAGAAAAAGCAGAAGTTGTAGAATATATGTCATGTATCACCTAAAAAGTCCTTGCACATTTGATTTTGATTTATGTATATATTTTGTATGCTTACTTGTAGCATTTCTCCTCTGCAAACCGGGGTTTTTTCATTAAGGAACCCCTACTCTAGAGAGCTTCTGATAAATTAGCAAAGGATAATGCAAAGAGTTTGATGGGAGCCCATACTGTCCTATTTCTCATAGCATGTATTTCAATTTGGTTTAGAGATCTTGCACGATAAAGCTAATGGTTCCTGTTTACAAGGATGCAAATCTATACAAGTAGTTATTTCTTGAATGTTAAAATTAATTTTAGGAGCTCCCACCCATGTCTTCAGAAATGGTGGAAGAGGTAAATCGCGAGACGTGTCTCAATTGATTAGAAACTTGAGTTTATCGACAAATTTTAAAGATTTCGTTCAAGACTCGAATCTCTATGGTACGGATCGTGAGCATAACACATATTACACTCTCCAAATATTTGCCAACTATGTGGCCCGGGGGTTAGTTATTTCTTGAAAGTAGAAAAGTTATTTGTTGCAATGATAAAAACAATAATAGAGCATATAAGAATGAGAACATGATTGATCACGTGGTTTACCGTCGGCCCATATTTGAAGTAAAATTGGTACTTTTTGCAAGCCAAAAATAGACGTAAATGTGGATACGCTTTATGGAAAAAGTTCTTAAATTCAATAATGTTCAATTTTAGTTTATGTACTGTATTGAAAAAATTAAATATAATCGGCCATAAATTCTAATTTTAATCTAATTAAATTTGAAATATAAATAACCATGCATGACACTTACTAAATGGCTTAGCAAAAAATATCAAATTCACACAAATTCTCTATTATTTTTTTTTTTTCATATTCTTCTAGTAGAGAATGAAGAAAATAAGTCTATTGCACAGAGGAAGTGAGTGAATTTGATATTTTTATTCCCGCTATTAGCAATTATCATGCATGTTTATTTATAATGCAAATTTAATTTGATCGAAATTATGATTTAGGATTGATTGCGCTTGATTTTTTCAGTAAAGGAATCAAAATTGAACAATATTGAGTTTAAAATTTTTTTCCCAATTTTTTTTTAAAAGTATAGTGACCATTTCTATACTTTGCCATCAAGTACGACAACAACTCTAAAATTACTTTTTATACAAAATGGAACCAAGGACCGTCTACCCCCTTCCACTCCACTAAATGAGTATTTTATTAATTTAGTTTTTGAAAAGTTAATTTAATATATTATTAAAATAATTATTGAATACATATTTATTGTATTTTAAATACTAAAACTTCAATTTTAGTAAAATGATCAAATAATCTATTAATAATATTTTTTATATATTAACAATAAAAATTTAATTCTTGTAAAAATAATTTAAGTTTAGATTTATTAACCAAAAATATAAAATTGAATCAAAACATGACAATCATTTATTTAAAAGAAAGGTTGGAGGAGATATTACCGCAATCCTTAATATTTTTATTAATTAAAATTAACAAATAATGGAGATGCGTTAAAATCCATAGCAACAAGGAGCACCGAGGTGAAGGTTGAGATATGCAAAAAGATAATAATTTCTTTCAAAAAATTGTGAGAATTGAACCCGTATCCTCACCGCTTATACTTTTTTTAAAAAATCTCTTTTGCATAATGAAAATAATGATATTCTAAAATGATGATTTAAAAATGAAATATCATATTAAGAAGATGTTTCCTCTTAGAAATTTTACTACTAAGGACGCGCATGCACATATTTATAGGAGACCTAAGAATATCGGATCATAAAATGATCTTTGTTTTTCATTTTAGTAAATTACATCAAACCTCCTTAATATTATATGGGTTTACGATCACCCTCCTGCTTAACCAAATTTGACAGAAAAACCTAACATGGTACAATATTCGTCAACTTGAAAGCATTTGTCAAACGAATCGAGCAAACTTATCTGATTGCCCTTGCAAATGGCGGACAAAGTAAGTGAACATGGCAGGAGGGACTCAGATGCCCTGCCCAAGGAAGCCTGGAGGCCTACATAGGGAAAATGTGCTCTATAAATCTGAATGGAAAAAGCTCACAAAAAGTTCATTTTTTCTAATGCTTGAACCATTTAATATAAAACCTCCCTTCATCCATACTCATTTATCCCATTTCTCTGTCCATTTATCCCATTTTACCCAGACCCTTGCTCTCTCTGCTCTGCACTACATCCATAGTCGGTCGCCGTCATACCCGGGGTCGTCCTCCACGTACCATTGACCTTCCAACGCGCGTACGAGGAACTTCGGCAGCTGTTATTGGGTAGTGGTCCGCCGCTGCCAACCTCCAATTCCAAGCGAAATCATTGTTATTCTGGATAATCAGCTCGTTCCACCTGCCGGGTGAACCCATGCCTCTTTTGACTACCGGCATGGAGGATACCGTGGCCGACGAAGTCGCTACTTCTGTCACACCGACGGAGGCAAAGCCCGTGGTGATGAAACATGATGTGGCAATCTCCGAGGAGATTTAGAGGAGGTGTGTTTGTTTGCTTAGGCTTTTGTTGATTGGCATGTTTTTTGGTAACATTTTTTTTTGTTTACTTGAGGTTGTAATTTGGAAGTTGGGTTAATAGCCTTAGGGTTAGATTATGAAAATTTGCATTTTTGTTTAGGGTTATGCCCAGGATGGTGAATTGAAAGAAGTAATCACCGTGCCTTTATTCATCCTCCTTAGGAGTATATATACAACCCTAAAGTATAAGTTAAATATTCTTAAAGATATACATCATATATTAAAGCTAATCTAAATATCTAAAGATATACATGATAACAAAATTATGTACTCAATCTTATATTATCTATTATACCCCCACAGTCGTAGCAGGAGGTTGACAAATGCTAAAACTGTCTCAAAAATCATCAAAAAGTATGCACGGAAGTCCTTTTGTGAAGATAGCAGCAATCTGATAATGAGAAGGAACATGAAGAATACGAACCTCGCCACATGCAACCTTTTCGCGAACAAAGTGAATGTCCATTTCAATGTGTCTAGTGCGTTGATGTTGCACTGGATTTCCTGAAGAATATATTGCACTCACATTGTCACAATAAACCATAGTAGCCTTCTTAACTGGAACCCGTAGCTGCAAAAGTAAGTTCGAAGCTAACAAAATTCTGAAAGGACATTAGCAACCCCGCAATACTCAACTTTAGCACTAGATCGAGACAATGTGGGCTGTCGTTTAGAAGACCAAGAGATCAAACTATCACACAGAAACACACAATAGCCAGAAGTTGACCTACGAGTATCAGGACAACTACCCCAATCCGCATCAGTATAGGAAACCAAACTAGCAATAGAAGAATGATAAAGATGTAAACCAAGATCAAGAGTGCCTTGTATGTAGCGCACAACTCGTTTTAGTGCGTGCATATTACCTTCCCTGGGAGCATACATATGAAGACATATTTGTTGATTTAGGGTTTTTTGTGTTCTTAAAACAGCGGTTGCGGTTATTAGCTCCTTTAGCTTGTTTTAGGCCTTTGTAATCGTTTGATCTTAATTCTTATCAATGGAAGTGTTTGTTTAATTCTGTGAGCTACTTGTTCATTGTTTTTGGATTAAAGCTCCCTGCTATCGTTTGGCAAAAAAAAATTGTAAAACTGAACCAATCGAAAAACATTCGAATCAATATATTGGTTTTGTTTTGATTTTTAATTCTATCAAAATCGAGAATATTGGATTGATTCCGGTTTAGCCGTGATATTACACCTTTAAAACCAAAATGAACCAAGTTTATACTAATACTGTATATTTAATTTTTTTTGTACTTAATCAATTACTTATGTACACGTATATTATCAATGCGTTTATATCTTATAATATTGAGTATTGTATTTACATGACTTTTCACTCTTTTCATTTTA
>JAOTQG010148636.1:8176-18875 GCA_025631175.1 Iris virginica
AGATCTCTCACGGACACCCCAGAAGCCTTTCTTTAAAAGATAAAAGAATTAGAAGGAAAAGAATGTACAAAATTGGTGGATAAGCTGGCTTCCGAAAGTAAAAAAGAAAAACGAAAAATAAACACTAGACTACACGCACGACATAGAGCTGCAAGCACTGCGAGTGAATCACCGCTGCCCAATCTCTACACAGGTCTCTCACCGACACCCAATCAGAAGTCCCCCATGCTGATGCCCATAAAGATGCTTGATACTGAATCCGTATCCCATCAGTCATTTGATCTATCTGCATCCTAAAAAGAAAAATCCTTTGTAACGAATATTTCAACCGGAAGCCATGAAAGATGGATCCATCTAAAGGATGTCTTAAACCAAAGATCTATGAAATCCTGAGAGATATACATCCCAAAAAGTTTCCTCACTGACCCAAATGATTAAATTATAACCCAGAATATGGGTGGATTTCAGTTTTAGGCTTTTAGCCTTTAGGTGAAAGATAATTTGTTAGTAATTCACTTGGTAGAACTTTGCTTAAGTTTCAACAAGTCAGGTATGTCTGTAGTAATGATGATGGTAATGTATGAAATAATGGTACTGGTAGCTGAACGATAATCGATAACTATCGGTAGGTCTGATAGTGCTTCAGTTTTTGGCCGCTTCAGATCCATATCCATTTCCACAACTATAAGATCAATCCCAGATATGTTTCTGAGACAGATTCTTAGTAAGAGCTTCTAGTGGGTTCACTAAGATTTGAGGCATTGAGAAGTCTAAGCCAAGGTCCAAGAGTCGTTCCCCATCAGACAAGGCCTTTTTGTCCATTCATAAGTGTCCTTGGTAGATTAGGATTAATATTATCATTATTTAATTTCATTATGAAATTAGGAAAGTCCTATTATTTAGTAATTAGTTGTTTTCCTATTCTGAGTCGTATTAGTTTAATTATGTCCGTATGTGGATCACTCACACACATAATTAGAATGGCAATACAGAAATTTATAACTGTCTACAAGTAAAACCAAAGTTGCATCCAGGAGAAGCATAGTTTAAATCATAAGGAATTACTTGAAGTAAAGCAATATATGATGCCATTAACGATGTCCAAATATGATATTGACCCAGGCCTGTAAATTTATCATGGAGAAAGTACTACCAAAATCAAGAATGGCCAACTTTCCTTCTGGAGTGCGAATCATATTTCCAGGATGTGGATCAGCATGGAAGAAACCAGTATCAAGAAGCTGCAAAGACCAAAACAATGAGAAAAAGGAATTGACGGGACGAAAAAAAGTGTGTCAAACTGGGCACCCCTAACTATAGAATAGGATGTTAGTTACAGCTGCTAGCAACTGGTCTCACATACGGACATAAGATTCTACGCGTCTGGCTTGTTTAATTTCCATATCCAGCGACATTGGGATAGTTTGTTTTTGAAATTCGTTATCTATTACTACCTCCGTCCCTAGATAGTGTCCTGTTTTGTTTTTAAAAAGTCAACCTAATTTATTGAAGTGATTATTTAATAAAAGTTTATGATGTTTTAGATTCAAAAATTTCATCTTTGTAAGATTATCAAGTATAGACAATGAATAAAAAAATTTATAACTAGACAATACAAGTCAATTCTCATAAAAAAGAACTGGTAAAAATCTAATTAAATTGACCAAATGGCAAAATCGAACTTGCACACGGGGTCGGAAAGCAAGTCAAAAAAGTACTCATTAAGGGATGGAGGGAGTACTTAAAGGTTTGACATATAAACTTAGAAGTTTGCTAACAAGTGCAACCCTAAGGCACTTGTTAAGGTTCAAGGTAAAGTTGACACTGGAAAAAACATGAATGCATTTGTATCACTCTCAAACATTGTGTTTTTCCCAGAGTAAAACATACTTAATAGTTTAGGTCCTTAACAATTGGCCTTATGGCACTTGTTACTCAGGATCCTGAAAGTTATATTTCCAATAGTGGGACTTTGCAGTCCAGATTGACTATGTAGCATACAACTACCGTATGGTGTATACAATTCCCTGGGTGGGTAATTGCCTAAGCACCTTGTTCATCAACTCCAAATTGTCTTAACATGGACAATATATTTAAGCTGTTTTAGTTTATTACCGCTGTTAAGGCATACAGATCACTTGAGTATTCTCGTTTATAGTTTTTTTTCTTTTCACGCTCTCTTTTTCATTTAAATCATTACCAAAACAAAAGAAGAGCAGGCAAACGACAAAATAAATAATAAGAAAAGAATCACATATCTAATGGTGCCTTAGATGTCTTTTTACATTAAACATTGTCATGGAGAAAACTTACCCCATTTCAATCATTCATTATGCAAAAAAGGAACATCTGAACATGTTAGTACAAAGTTGGGAGAACTCGCTTATCTTATACATTTGTAGGTATTACCTTATACATCTGCAGGTACCAATCTGAACTGGACCTAAACCAGATACCCTTGTCCAAGGGTCTGGTTGCATCCGTACATGACGAATATAGAAGATTCTATGATATTAACATAAATCAATATAGTGACAGAAAGAAAACTTGTTACTAGAAGGAGCAAAAGTTGGTTCAGTTTATGACAAGTCATACACCAAGTGGAGGGGAAAGGTTATGAGAAAATTCATACACCCAAATATATATGACAATTTGGTGCATAATACTTCTTCAGATTAATTATGGCATCAAAGAGAGGCGGAAAGGGCATGTGTTGGTCAACAGGGCATCCAGTGTACAGCTATTGGGGATTGGTATTTTCGAGTAAAATACCTGCTTAAGGTAGCATATAACACCAACATTGACCAGCTCCCCCACATCATTTTCTGTACTTTGTGAAAGCTTTTCCCCTTCTATCCATTGTGTAGTAAGAACCTTTCTTGACGTATATTTTTGATATGTCTTAGGTACAACAACCTGGAGAACAGCAACTTAGTGAGAACTGTCACAAACACATGCATGCACACACAAACACTAAAAAGGAATAAGGAACGAACTCTAGAAAAGATACAATCAAACTCCAACTCTGATTAGAAACTACACAAAAAGTTGCAACTTGGGCAGCAAAATGTAAAATGTACACAGCTCAGTGCACTAAACTGGTCACGGTACTATGAAAATGACAGGAGATGACACTCCATTGAACAGTAGCCAATGTATTCACCACTTATTCACAACCTTTGTCACAGGAAATAACTTATAACTATCCATTTACAATATATACATATAAATAAAAGTTTAGAAGGTTGCAAAACTACCTGCGGTAGGTCCTTTTTCATCATCTCAGCAAAGATAGTTCCATTTTCACCTTCATTAACATAATCAAGCTCCTCAAAGAAACGAGCAGCCCATTCATCAACCAACCCAACCACATCAACAGAGATCTAGAACAATTATGGAAGAAAGAATATCATCAAAACCACCTATTTGTCCTTTAAAGAAAACGAGATCACTACACAAAGCATGGAAAGTGACAACAAAAACATAATCCGACAGTCCTTACCTGTGGGAAACGTCGTAGAACCAACCCCAGGTTCCTAATGACGAACAAATCAACTGTTACCGTCTCAAGAACAAAAGGCCTCTGTACTTTAACAGCGACCAAATCCCCATTTTCTTTTAACCGGCCCTTATAAACCTGTCCGAGGGATGCTGCACATACATGCAAGAAAAAATACGAGGTTAATCAGTTCAAAAGTAACCAGCAAAGGGTGACAAGTTCCAGTATAACACACGCATATAAGAAAGTTGAGAATATTGCACAAGAACACCATAATGTAAAATAAAATTCATAAAGATATATTAGTTTTGGGATTACCTGCAGCTATAGGGGACGAAGTGAGTTCAGAGTAGATGTTATACCATGGTTGACCAAGCTCTTCCTCTATAAGAGCCATGGCAATCTCGTCTGGATATGATGGAACCTTCAAAATGTCATGAAACAGGGAATCAAATACTAGAGCATAAAGATGCATATCCAATCACACCCAACTGCTTATTTCGGTCTTCTGTATATCACAACAAACCAGAGTCAGAGGTTTACATGCAGTTAGCGCTACTGAGATAGCGTTGAATTTATTGGATAGAGTCGAAATCTTCAACAATGATGATATCGCATCCGATCATAAAATCTTCCTCCCTTATGTTAATTTGATCTCTCATTTTCTCCTTATGTCAACCACCACCCCTCTAAGTTTCTTCTCTTCATCCCCTTTCCTTTTCTACCAAACAATATAGCATCTAAGTTAGATGAACATCATCAACAAAAAAACAGGTCAGGTCCAAGAGAGCATGTGATGGGATTTCAACTAGTTTGGCCTTCTTAAGGAATGGGGTAATTTTCTACATGAATAATCTTAAGGCTGACAAACTGGTAGATGTGATCACATACTTAGACACTTCTAAAAACATATCACCTGCATGAAGCTAGCCCTTAAGTTTTATGTTTAGACTGCACAAATTATCTCATCCCCATATATGTTCCATGAACTGCAGCAAACCGTGCTCCAGGTAACGTAGATTACAACCATAGCCGGTAACTGATCAAAATTATTCTAAGAATAAATGACAACGATCTCGGGTTCAAAATATAGCTATCATACAAACAAGACAAATTACAAAAAGATTTCCAACCCATTCCAATGATATTCCTCACAAAGAGGAGCACCACAAGTAAATAAGTAGAAAGTAATTACAGGTCGTGTATATGACAAAAAAAAAAAGGGGGGATGATCTTACTTTATCACAAAGCTTTTGCAGTTCAGTCATTGCAGCAGGTGACAGTATATCTGGCCTAATGCTCAATGCTTGCCCGAGTTTTATATATGCTGGACCCAAGGAGGTAACGATTTCCCTCAATTCAATGGCACGACTGACCTCATTCTGATAATAAGGAAAAAGAGATAATAAAGAACCAGAATTCAGATGAATTAAGATATTATGACAAACAAACACCTGACAAGTTAAGAGTCCGAACTCAAATCAGTACTATGCTGGCTGGATTAAACTAGCAGCCATAAATGCAATTTTGATTTAATTTGTCCATGGGCATTTTATTACTTCCGTTAAATTTATAAGATCAAATATATATAGATATAAATACACACACACACACACACACACACACACATATATATATATATAGAGAGAGAGAGAGAAGGAGACGAAGACGAAGAAAATTGGTTTAAGAAGCATCGAAGATTATAGAATCTCCGTATAACTAGAGCATGATTACCATTTCCTCTTAATCTTAGTAGCTCCATTGGGATAACATAAACAAAAAGTTAAAGACAGATACATCAAAATTGATCAAACACTCACCTCTTTGACCTTTTTATTAATCACGTCCCAAACAAGACGTGAAAGAAATCCTCCAGCCACAGACGTTAACTGTGCAACACGCGTTGCAACCGCACGTGGACGTTTTCCCCAATAGGCGGAGATACTAGCTGGATCATATACCAAAGGCAAAAATTCGCTGCTCTCATCAACCTGACAAATGGCAGAACAGCATAAGGCTAAAACAATCGAAACTCAAAACACTCTTTCATAGGATAAAAACACAGTTCGAACAGGTTTGGCACTTAAATTATGAAAACAATTAATTAATATTGATAACAACAGCTGATAAATCAACTGGGGTAAAAACAGAGTTTCAGCAGTATACTTAAGCAGTCAAATTAATATTCTAGAATATCTTCAAGCTGAAAGCTAACTAATCTCTACGTAGTTAACATTAAGCTAGCAAACTCAGCAGATCACGTGTCTTGAGATTCATGAGGCTTAAAGCACATGCCAATGCTTTGGGCTGAAGCAATGCTCATTACTCATGGATGGGAAAATTGAAAAAAGTTGCAACATGCTTTTTAGCATCACATGTATCTTTAGCCAGACATATCTCCAAATCCTTGAGTGGCTTGTTTTTTCAAATATCATCATTCTTGGGACTCTCAATTTCTGTATATTAACTGAGAAGACAACATAACCTCTTAAACCCCATCCCATAGGACCCATACTCTTATTTTCACTAGATATTTCATATATTCATTATTCCTATGGATCCAAAAGAACATTCTTGCCTAGCCAATTATATCAAATACGATTGATTCTCACATTTCATGTTAGTCGAATTTCAATTTAGTATTGGTTTCGTAAGTGCTGAAATAAGTTTTACACCAATGGTGGATTAAATTTCCATCAGATTATGGACAGAAATAAGCCATGATCACTTCAGATTTCCAAAATAATATTGACTTTCAACAGCATCCATAATTTACACCTATAATTATGGAAATAGAAATAGAAAACCAAAATCACGAAAAAAGAAAGCCTCTTTCTTAACATTAAGGCATGCTCTCATATTCTCATGATAGATTCTGCAATGGTCAAGCCACATTGTGAGGTAGAAAAAGTCAGTCCTATGCTTACTACTTACTAGTGGACAGAATGTTTCCATCCTAATCTCGAATATTAGAATGGCTAAAACATCAGAAGTACATTATCTAAATTTCAATGGAAAACATCCAGGAGCAATCTTATCATATATATGTCCCAACGTCGACCACCCATACTTAATTGCCATTTAACCTCTAATTTCTGTGGGTCAACAATCCAATCACGTTGGTGCTGATAATAGTTATGTACTCCCTCGGATCTTAACTATGCATCCTCTTTGACTTAGACAAAGTTTAATCAAACACATTTGACTCTATTAAAGAAAAAGAATTAGTGATTGTGACTAACTTGTACCATATGGGAGGGAGTATAAAATGTACCTTCTATTATTTTCCAATAAGAAAAATAATACACTTGTTTTAGACCATCCAAAAAGGAATAGCGCCACAACTAACTTAAGATCGGAGGGAGTATAAAATGGAAAATTAATAAAAACGAAGAACGAAAGAAGGGAATCATCATAACGGAATGAGAGACAGACCTCAACAAGCCTAAGCTCAACATCATCAGCAGCAAACTGAGAATCGTTCAAATTTTGACCACGGAGTCCCTTCATTAGAGATGCCAACTGCTCATTCTCCTCCATCTGAGCTCTCACTCTTTTTATCTCCTGAGAAACCGCCGTCATTCCCTACACATTTTCCAACTTCCAACACATCAAACAATTACATAGTTTAAGCAAATAACGAACAAGAAACAAACAAGTTGATTTTAATGTTAGTTTACAAGTAGTTGGTTACCGTGGGAACGCCATTGACGGAGGATGACAAACTACTGGAAGATCCATTGACGACTTTAGGGGGTGAATTGGACTTTTTAACGTCGGCAGGCTTAGGCTCAGTTGCTACGGCGCGTACGACGTCGTTACGTTTACGAACCCTAACCGCCGCCGGAAATGAGCGGTGGCCGGATGTAGCTAGGGTGTGAAGAGGACGATTTGGACGACGCAGGGGCTCGATTCCGCTACAGGCCAGCTGCGAAGCTGCTTCCATTTGGAGGAATCGGTTGATAAATCTTCGGTAAAGTAATAATCGACCGAATGTATAGAGAGGATTATGTCTGCTCCAAAGTGACGTTCAGAGACTGAGAGTAAGGAATGTGTGTGAACGAGAATTGGGGTTGACGAAATACCGAATTTTGGGTTTGATCTGGTGGAGGAGGGGAGAGGGACACGTGGCGGAATGTGGAGCGAAGGGTGGTGGGTGTGGGGTGAGGGGGGGTGGGACGGAGTTTCGTCTAGGTTGGCTTTTGGCGGTAATTGGTGGTTTCAGTTATAGGCCGTTCGTTTTTTTTTGTTTTTTTTTTTTTGGTTGGTGTTTCGGTGGTGGCTCGTTTCTCGGTCCTCCACCATGAGAAAATTGCAGTAAAAAAAAAAATAATAATAATAATAATAATAATTGGTTCTTAAATTTTTGTGTTTGTGGATTTTCTGTGGGTGGCCAAGAAACAATTGGTAGCAAAATTAATGGGAAAGTGATGGAGAGTTGTGGTTTTCTTTTAATTTTCACCTTGTGCATAGTTCACTCATTCATTCATTACGTAAAAAATGATGTTTGTGATTTGCATGTTTGGATTTTAGGGACAAATATCTTTAAAAAATAAAAAAAAAAATCTTAACAAGTTTTTAGATTCAAAAAGTCATATAAAAGTAATTGTGTTATCCACAAAAGTTCGAAATTAAAATTTTAATATTCAAATATCTTAAATTATTATTCTATTGAGGACATTCTCTATGGAGGCTCTAAAACTCTAAAGAGCTTTAAATTTAGAACATTTTCTTCAAAAACACTCCACGATGGTAAAATGAGGAAGTCTTTAAATTTAGGTTTTAAAGACCTTGATTAAACATACAATTGAGAACGATGTCCCTTATGATCTACCTCCTCGGAACTCTTAATTATATTTTGTAATTGTATTCTATCTTGATTAAGTATCTTGAGTCGGCATGCTCGTAACTTTATTTGGCTTGTAATTTATTCTTCATCGTTCTACTTCAACTTTTATTTTTGGATGAAATTGTTCCTGCTCTAATCCATCTCATGTTTATATGCTTGCTCGATCTGAGCTCTATGTTGTCATATTTTTCTAGGATCTTAACTTTTCTCAAAGTTCAAAAGACTCTTCATGCTTCTATTCTTGCTCGACCTGACCTCTATTATTGCTCGTTTTGAGCTCATTTGTTGCTTGTTTTGAGCTCTGTTATTGTTTGTTATGAGCTCATTTGTTGCTCGTTCAGAGCTCTCATTTTCCATAGCCTTATGAAGTTTGAACTTTTTCCAAATTTCAAAAAATTTCATATGCTTGTCATGTTGCTCGCTTGGCAAGGCGTCTTGCATGTTTGGCAAGGCATCTTGCTCAATCTAAGATCTGTTTAGGTGATATGCATGTTACTCCCCTAGAAAATGAGTGCAGTATTTAGGCTTGATCATTGTATCTTTCAATACCTTTTCTTTCCTTGCTTAATTTCACCGAAAAATTTAACGCGAGTTCAATATTCATAAAAATGACATCAAATCAACCAAGTTAAAATAAAGTAACTAAATCTTTCTTTATGAGGAAAATATTTTTAAATAGTTTTGATCGTGTCGAAATCGGACGACCTCCACGCATAATCATGGGATAGGCTCCAAGCTTCTTCCGATCCGAGGCTGTCATGTGTATTGATTGTTGGTATCTGTAAAGACAAAGAAACACCGAAAGTAAAAAAGCAAGGTTTTCACCTCGCTCGAACGCTCCGGCGTAAGAGTAAGTTCCCGTAGGGATAAAGACTGAGGACTCCTCAAAGGTCTAGTGAAGAACTCAATGAAGATTTCTCATAGATTGATATGAAATGCGTAAGAGATTTGGCAGTAGTTCATTGTGATGAAGTTCAGTTCCCTTCAACGAGGTGAAGATGGTGAGTATTTATAGTTTCCATCTAGCTTGGGCACAAGGTGGACGTGGGTTGATGAGGTGGCGGTAGCCGTTACACGTCCTGAAATCGCTCCCTCCGAAATAGAAGCAATCGCGGGCTACGTTAGCACGCCTTGGACCAAGTCAACATCCCTTGTTGTGCAACAACTCTTCTCTAGTGAAAAAATAGACAAGTATTAACCGATCGCTCGTTATGTCCGCTTATCACCGTTGGCGGGGAACAAAGGCGGGAAAGTCTAGTGGCAACCATAAGGCTGATCGACTGCTCTTCCTGTCATTGGTCTACTGGACTGTCGAGGTGAATGATCATTCTGGGCGGGCACCATAACCGCCTGTAGGGCAGACAGTGTGGCCGACTATAAGTAGGCTCCATGATAGATGTTTGGGCGGACAAGGTGATTGCCTTCATAATCCTTGGGCCCAAGTATCATGACCTTTACGTGGACCTCAAAAGGCTAGCCCGTTGGGTCTTATCTTGATTGGACCTATTGGACCTGAGTTGGGTTTGGACCCATCCGTTGTCCCGCCCCTCCCCCCTAAGTCTTCTAGTGAGAGTTTGAGCTGGAAGACTAATTTGACAGACATGCCTATCTGCCTTCTTAATGATCGCCCATGTCACACGTTGCCTTTCAATGTATTAGGATTTTCTACAACCCTTGGTCACCACACAAAGCTTACGAAAGACCAACAAGGTCCCTAATCCAAATAATTCCCGACAAGAAGAAAACAAAGGAACGAAACCCAAGAGCATTCAAAGAAATTAAAGAAGAGGAAAAGGGAAAGATGTTATAGGCGAGGATTAAACGGAAGAAACGGGATGGAATCGGTGGAAAGTTGTAATCTACCTTCTGAAATTACATGAAGCGTACATTGTTACACCAAGCTAAAAACCCTAAGGAGATGATTTCTAGAAGAAGGGAAAATTTTCTCTCTCTAGAAGTAATGTTCTCAAAAATGTAAAGACGAGAACGGATGAATACATCCATTTTTATAGGCCGGTCCTTGGAAAGTTTTGGGGGGAATTCAATGAATCATGACTCACGCCTTTTCGAATTTTGAAAAGGGGCGAAACCGCTGGGGAAATCGAGGAGACACACCTAGGGGGATTGATCACATTTAATGCTGTCATTCACAACCGTCATTTCAACCCCCACGCGATGTCATTAAGCCCAATAAATCATGACTCCAAACGAAAACGTATCTACCAAGATAGTCGGTCCTTGCAGCGGGATTAGTCAAATGCTAATTCAAATATAAATCCATTCGGAGTTGGATTTTGAATTAACGGATCGGATTAATTCATCTATATTATATATAATTTAATCATTATATA